>JAOXJP010200020.1:0-12088 GCA_025762735.1 Platanus orientalis
ATATTATGATGAGAAAAAAATGATGCATCAATGAAGGACACAAATTACAAAAAAAAGGGGGACAATCAATTGCACAAACCATAATGTTGGTTAAGTTGTTTATGATCATCAGGACTTATGGTGGAATTGAACTTAGTGTATTGCTCTTTGCGTTTTATTTTATTTTTCTCATTTGATTCTTTTTGTTGTCAATGCCAGTAAATGCTATAATTTGTATTTTGCATGGTTACACCCTTTGATTTATTTATACATTTTCAGTAGTATACTCTTAAATTTGAGGGACAGTGTGTGTTTACTCTGCATAACTACCAGGTTTGGCAAGATATAGTATATTTCAAGTTACTTCTGCTAAGTTTAAATTATTTCAAGTTCATTATGCTTTTACAGTCTAATTTTTATGATTAACAATATTATAGTTTCTCAAGAAGCATACAATGTCTACGATAATTGTGTTGAGATTGTGATTGAACTTCTGGTGGTATTGATTCGGAATGACCATTGATGTAGGACTACAAAAGGAATGCTTTTATGGAGGCTGATTTGAGATGTTCGGAAACTATTCAAAAAATGGAAAAGAAATTACGAGCTGCATGTCATATTCCTGATGCAAAAATTGATCACACCATCATGGTAAGTTCTTTCATTATTAGATCATTCTTGATGTCTTATGAAAATATATAATATATGGATTTCTGCTCTTGATAGTGTTGCATTTGGAATGCTAGCCACACGCCCACACCAATCAGGAAATAAAAAGAAAAATGAAAATAAAAGAAAGAAAGCTAGTCATCTTCTATTTGTAGTTTTTACTTTTGTCTCGTATAAAGTTCTAGTTCATGTAATAAGGAATACACTACTGTCCACTTGAATGTATTGCCCTCCAGCATTCATATTTCATTATATAAAAGGAGAACCTTATTCCTC
The DNA here is from genome assembly GCA_025762735.1 of Platanus orientalis. NCBI lineage: Eukaryota > Viridiplantae > Streptophyta > Magnoliopsida > Proteales > Platanaceae > Platanus > Platanus orientalis. Next base: position 925 of record JAOXJP010200020.1, read on the forward strand.
CCTTCTCTCTCTCTCTCTCTCTCTCTCTCTCTCTCTCTCTCTCTCTCTCACTTTTCTTCTTCTTCTTCTTGTTTTCTTTCTTTTTCTCTTCTCTTTATTATTTAGTTATATTTTGACATGGTATCAGACCATATCTGAACCTGTTATTGCACAGCTTCTCCTCAACCTTCTTTCTTTCTTTCTTTTTTTCAATTCTTTATTAAACCCTAAGGGGTTTCTTTCATTCTTGATCGATAGTGGTGGTTTAAAGTGCTGTTGAATATTTTTTTCGTGCACCAATGTGTTATGGTTGTGTGTTGTTAAGGTACTGTGAAGAGTGTCATCTTTTTCAAGATTATCATATGTAAGGGGGCTACCCTGATGTGCAGATTTCTCTACTCGTGATGAGTGGAGTTTTTTTTCTTGTGGATAGCTTATTATGGTGGTTGATTGAATTTAGTGTTTGCTGTTTATGGATTCTATGAGCCTCTCCATTAGAAGGAAGTGACTTGTTAGGGATTAAAATCAGTTCCTATATGTATTCGTTTGGTTCAAGTGATTGATTTGTGCTTGTTCCCTTTCCAGTGACAGAATCGGTTGGGTCATCCTTCATTACAAGAGTTAAAGCTTCGTATTCCCTCCTTACATTCTATGTCCAGTTTAGAGTGCGAAGTGTGTCAATTAGGAAAACATCATCGTGTTTCATTTCCAAGTCAAGTTGAGAGTCATAGATTGAGTTCATTTGAATTAGTTCACATTGAATTTGGGGTCTTGCTAGACATAAAAGTTTATTTCGTTATTCATATATATATTTTTTCGTGGATGATTCTTCGGATGTGGTGAAAAATTGGCAATGGGCATTGCATCAACGCCTGGATGCAATGATAAGTATGCGTGGGTTCCCACACCACAGACGAGTGTGGGTAAAGAAGTTAGTCTAAGAGAGTAAGATTCTCTTGGCAACTTTGAACATAGGAACTTGAACAGGTGAGAGTATAAAATTAATAAATAGTATGAAAAGGAGGATTAATATTGCTTGTCTACAAGAGACTAAATGGAAAAAGGCTAAGGAGATTGATGGCTTTAAACCTTGGTACACAGGAGAAGCTAATAACAAAAATGGGGTAGGAATAATAATAGACAAAGATTTAAAGGATGAAGTTGTAGATGTTAAGAGAATCGATGATAGGATTATGGCCATTAAACTTGTCTTAGAAAGAGAGATAATTAACATAATTAGTGCTTATGCACCTTAAGTAGGACTAGATGAAACTACCAAAAAACAATTTTCGTAAAATATGGATGGATTAGTTCAGAGAAATATTGAATATGAGAGAATATTTATAGGAGGCGACTTAAATGGACATATGGGGAAAACTAGTTGCGAATATAAGAGTCCATGGAGGATATGGATTTGGAGAAGGGAATGCAGTTGGAGAAGCAATCCTAGAAATTGCAATGACATATGATCTTGCAATAGTAAACACATACTTCATTAAGAGAGAGGAACATCTGGTTACTTTCAAAAGTGGGTCAAATAGAAGTCAAGATAAACTTTTTTCTTACTAGGAGGATATAAAAGTCAATATATAAAAAATGTAAGGTTTTTCCCGGGGAGAGTTTAACCACACAACATAGGCTAATGGTGTTAGATGTTCGTATTAAAAGATGAAAAAGAAAGAAATGAGAAATTAATTACATAAGAATTAGATGGTGGAACTTAAAAAAAGAAAAAAATAGTGAAATTTAGAGATAGATTGAAAAACGAGGCGAAATGAAATTTTGAAGAAGATATAAATGTCATGTGGAATGAAATGGTTGGCTGCATTAAAAGAGTAGCAAAAGAGGTTCTTGGAGAATCTAGAGGGAAAAGTAAAACCATCTAAAGAAACTTAGTGGTAGAATGATGAAGTCCAAAAAACCATTAGAGATAAAAAATATTATTGTAGAAGACCTAGAAAAATATAAAAATGTTAAAAAATAAGCCAGGAAAGCTGTAAGTGATGCAAAATTCAAGGCATATAATGAACTTTATCATAAGTTAGGTACTAGTGAGGGTGAGATGGGTGTATATAAATTTGCGAGAATAAGGGATAAGAAATGTAGAGACTTAGACCATGTTAGATGCATTAAAATTGAGGATCAAAGAGTCTTAGTAAAAGATGAAGAGATAAAAGAATGGTGGAGGAGCTATTTTAGAAATTTTTAATAAATGAGGATCATACAGGGAATGTCGGTTTAAGAATCGGTAGAGTAGAGGAGATTAGAGATTATAGATATCTTCGTAGGATTAGAGTGACAGAAGTTAAAGAGGCTTTGAAGAGGATGAAGATAGGAAAGACATTAAGACTATATGGTATCCCAAATGAGGTTTTGAAATGTATGGGAGACGATAGCTTATCATAGTTAACTAAATTTTTTAACAAGATCATTAGAACTAAAAAAATGCCGGATGAGTGGAGGAAAAGTATTGTGGTCCCTATATATAAGAACAAGGGGGATATTCAAAATTACACCAATTATCGTGGGATCAAACTTATGAGCCATACAATGAAACTATGGGAGAGAGTGATTGAACATCGATTAAACGTGAAACTAGAGTGTCTGAAGATCAGCTTGAATTTATTCCTAGGAGATCAACAACTGAAACTATTTTCTTGCTTCGGCGATTGATGAAAATGTATAGAGAAAAGAAGAAAGATCTTCAGATGGTCTTTATTAACCTAGAAAAGGCATATGATAGAGTACTAAGAGGGATCATTTGGTGGGATAAAAACGGGGTTCAAGTAGATATATTAACATAGTTAAGGATATTTATGATTGAGCGATAACTAGTGTTAGGACAATCGGGGGAGATATAAGTAAGTTTGCGATCATAGTAGGCTTACACCATGGGTCAACATTGAGTCCGTACCTTTTTGCTTTAGTTATGGATGAATTGACTAGCATATACAGGAGAAGGTGCCATGGTGTATGTTATTTGCTGATGATGTTGTGTTGACTGATGAGAACAGAGAGGGGGTAAATGCCCAGTTAGAACTATAGAGGGATGTTTTAGAATCAAATGATTTTAGGATAAACCGGACTAAAACATGATATCTGGAATGCAGGTTTAGCCAAAATAGGAGTAGAAATGAGGGAGTAGTTAGAATTGATAACCAAGAGATACCTCATAGAGACCATTTTCGTTATGTTGGTTCGATCATGATAAAGAGGGAGATATTGTAGATGATGTTGCTCATAGAATTAGAGCAGGATGGTTGAAGTGCAGAGGTGCTTCTGGAGTGTTGTGTGATAAATTAATACCACTCCCACTAAAATTGAGTGAAAAATTTTATAAGACCAACCATGCTTTATGGAGCAGAATGTAGGGCAACCAACAAACAACACATACATAAAATGAGTGTGGTTGAAATGAGGATGTTGAGATTGATGAGTGGCAAAACTAGAAATGATAGAATTAGGAATGAATCCATTTGTGAGAGCTTAGGTGTAGCCCCATTAGGTGATAAAACGTGGGAAAGTCGATTGAGTTGGTTTGGTCATGTGCAATGAAGACCAATGACTGTGCTAGTGATGAGGAGTGAGGCGATGCAAGTTGAAGGTGCTAGAAGGACTAGAGGAAGGCCAAAATTGACTTGGGTTGAAGTGAGGAGGGACATGAAAACTTGTAATTTAATGGCATATATGACCAAAATAGAGCAGAATGACGGAACATGATTTGTGTAGCTGACCCCAAATAGTTGGGATAAGGTTTGTTGTTTTTTTGGATGATTGTTCATGCATGACATGACAATTCTTTTTGAAAGATCAATCTGAATTATTGTTTATCTTCAAAGTTTATTACAAAGAAATTGAAATTCATTTTGGCCATCTTATTCGTGTGCTTTGTTCTACCAATGCCTATGTTCGAAAAGATTTACAAGATTGTGCTTTACATGGAGTTATACATCAAACTTTTTGTGCTCACACTCCACAATAAAATAGGGTTGCAAAACACAAAAATTGACATCTCCTTGATGTTGCTCAAACCTTCATGTTTCAAATGAATGTACTGAAAGCCTTTTGAGGTGATGCTGTCTTTATTTCTTTTTGGTTAACCGTATACCTTCGTTTGTGTTGAATAATCAAGTTTCACATTCCCTCTTGCTTCCTAGTTTTTCCTTATTTTTTCTTCCTCGTATTTTTGGATGTACATGCTTTGTCCATGTTTTAGATTTGAGACAAGATAAACTATCTCCCCGAGCGTACAATTGTACATTTCTTGGATATTCTCGAACTTAGAAAGGGTATAAGTGTTAGTATCCTCCCACTTGTCGTATCTTTGTTAGTGCTAATGTCACATTTTTTGAGAGTACATTATTTTCTATTGAAGGTTAACATCTTACTATTGACCTTTTTGGCCCTTAAGGGGAGTTATGTTCCCTAGATAGTTATCAGTTTCTTGCATCACTTTCTATTTCTACAGATGTAGTGCAGCTAGAAAATCCTCTAAAAATGTCATAGATGACCTCTGGGTCCACCTGCCACCTGCCACTGAGGTATCTTCTAGTTTTGTAGATCTTGCACTAGATGATTTACTCATTGCCTTGCGTAAAGGTAAGCACTTGTGACTCCATATCTGATTTCAAACTTTGTTTCACTTTCTCATTCGTTTACTTTACTTTGTTCATTTGTTTTATCGTTGTCCACTATATCTCTACCTAAGTGATGTGGATAAGAAATGTAGTATTCTGGGTGGAAGTAAGCCATAGATGCAGAAATTACAACTCTCCAACAGAATCATACGTGGGAATTAACTTCCCTTCCACCAGGGAAACACGTAGTTGGATGCAAATGGGTATATACTATTAAGTATCAACCTGATGGTATTATTGAAAGATTGAAAGCTTGTATAGTTGCCAAAGGATTTACTTAAACCTTTGTAATACAGGGGCATTTTCACACTAGGCTCGAGTGGGGCAGCCTATGAGAAACGGGAGCACACTTGGGGTGGGGCAACCCGTGAGAGGCGGGCGACCTGTGAGAGGCGGGACCCATGAGAGGTGGGGTTCACAAAGGAGGGTTCAACTGAGGGCCTAGCCTATAAGATAAAGGGATTGATTCGCTTTCCTCTATGAGTTTGAACTTTTAGAGAAAGTGGCTAGTTGTCTTGCGTCAAAGTGGTATAAGAGTAGGAAGTCTCGTGTTCGAAACTCCTCACTGGGGGTGATTAATGCAGGGATATTTTCACATCGGGCTCAAGTGGGGCAGCTTGTGAGAGACGGGGGCACACTCGAGGTGGGGCGACCTATGAGAGGCGGGATCCATGAGAGGTGGGGCCCATGAAGGAGGGTTCAACCGAGGGCTTGGCCTAGCTTGGGCTATAAGATAAAGGAATTGATTCGCCTTTTTCTATGAGTTCAAACTTTTAGAGAAAGTGGCTAGTCATCTTGCATCACTTTGGTGTAGATTACTTTGAGACCTTTTCTCCTTTGGCTTTATTGAACTCTATTGGCGGAGATGCAAAAGACTATCAATATGATTGCCATCAGATTGCCTTCGTTGGAATCTTTCTGTGCAGCCTATCAACCACCTGTTTAGGATAGGAAAGATTCTCAGGAAAATCCTTCTCCACAATAGTCACATAATGTACAAGGTACAGGATCATTAGAGCAGTTCCAACATGAAGTGATCCCTCTTAGGAGGAATCATGATGAGCGATTTGAGTAGCCTGGGCATGAGTATTATAAGAGGATTGAACATCCATATGGTGCTGCCTAGCATGAGTTAGATCGCCATGTTAAGCTTGTTGTGCCAAATTTTTATGGGGGACAGGATCCAGGTGTATTCCTTGATTGGATCTATAACATTGAGTCTTTCTTTTCTTGTTGGCATGATATTCCAAAAGGGAGGCGTTTGTAGTTAGCAGAAACCAGGCTTAAGGATATAGCTCGTATATGGTAGGAGAATTATAAGAAAGAACACAGAAGACTTGGTGTCCTGAGATATTGGGAGTGCTTGAGAGCAGCCATGAAGAGAAGATTTGAATTACCACGTTATAGACAAATGGTGCATTTAGAGCTTACACATCTATAGGAGGATATTGCGTTAGTCGAAACCTATACCACTCAATTTTATCGTTTGATGACGCATGCTAAAGAAAAGTGGGATGATGATAATAGTGATAGCTATGTATTGGCGTGGTTTGCGTCCACAAATTGCAGTAGGATTGCGATATTGCAGACATTTGATGGTGCTGGCTAGGTTGCTTATCAGGTAGAGGAAGGCGAAAAGGAAGTTCAACAACCTAAGAGGACTTTTTCTGATAGCTCTCCTAGAGTAGTGAGCTAGGCTTATGGTAGTTCTATGAGCAGATCAGAATCTAGACTGTAGCCTAGTGGGGTTACTACTGCAACATCTAGACCAAGCAAGGCATCTACACCTCCTAAAGTGCGATAGTCAGAGTCTACTAATCAGGGAGGTAGACGACCATGTTATCAGTGTGGGAGTATTTGCCACTTATATGTATAGTGTCCTCTGCGAGTAGTGGGTTTATCTGATAAACAATATTCTCAAGATGATGACCTTGAGATTGAGATTTATGAGCTAATTGAGGAGATGGTCCTTGAAGCAGAGCAATCATTAGTAGGTGATTGGTTAGAGCAGGATGAGAGGCCTGCTTGTGTTTTGCGTTCTATCTTGGTTACTAAAGAAGTCAATAAAACTGAGGACTGAAAGTGTAATAGTATTTTTCAGACCTGAGTTAAGTGCAACAATCAATCATGCTTATTTGTGATAGACGGAGGAAGTTGCATTAATGTTATGTTTGAGGAAGTATGTAAGAAGCTAGGGCTAAAGATGGAACCACATCCTTCACCTTACAAAGTGGCATGGGTGACCAACATCGACCTTCAAATCCAAGAGAGGTGTTTATTCACTTATACACTTGGAGGGTTTACTGACCAGGTTTTATGTGATGTATTGCCTCTTAAGGTATGCCATATATTACTTGGAAGGTCATGGTTATATGATAAGAAGGTCTAGCATTGCGGCTTCAAGAACATATATTCTTTTCAGCATGGGAAGAAGAAGATCACTATGGTGCCTTATCCAAATGTCATTGACCTTAAGCTGAAGAAGATTACTGGTTCCTATCTACTCCATAGAGTTCCAGGAGGAGATGGTATACTTGAACCTCACCCAAACTCAATGGAGTTGAGTTCTTTTCAGAGGGGGAAAATTGATGCGGTGGCACTAGCATGGCTTAAGAAGTTCTAACCATTGTGGAAGCCCAAGACCAAGAGTAATGAGCTAAAGAGGAAGATCTAAGTGCTGTTTAAAGTTTTCTTTAGTAATTTTCTGTTTTGAACGGTAGTTTGGTAATTATTATATGTAATAAGGTCATTAGAGCCAAGTTAGAAAGTTGGTAGGGAGTTGGAATTAGTTTAGAAGAAGTTTATGACTATTTTTGATTTTTCAGAAATTTTTTAGAATTTTTAAAGGTTTTTTTGGGCTGACCATACAAGGGAGGGGGATTTTGGTCTAATCTGGTCTAATTTTGTTTTTTTTTTTTTTTTTTGTTTTTATATATTTTAAATAGGCTCTAAAGCCTCATTGTACGATTAGTTTGAGAATTAATGAATTAAAGTTCGGTTTTGCTCAAGGTGGAGCTTGTCTTTTTCCAAAATCTCTTACACAAGGTGAATTCTTTTCCTCTTTTATCCTAATCTTTATCTCTTATGTTCTCTCTTCTCTGTTTTCTCCTAACCATACCGTCAAAACTTCTCACTTTATATCATTTTCTCTATTTTATTTTCTGTTCTCTCTTTTTATTTCCTCATCCCTTCTTCCTTTTGTTCTTGATTTCATCTTTCTTTTGATTCTCTTGATTTTGATATGACATTTGTAGTTTATCCATAATTGTTGTGGGGTCCTTTTTAAAAGGTCTTACATCAATTGGTTAATTCACTCAACAAAAACGTATTATGGAAATCATGGAAACAACGTAAAGATTATGGAATCTTTATGAAAACTTTAGAAACTCTAGATGAAATTTCAGAAAGTAATAGAATAAACACTAATACATACCTAGGTATTATTACATATGTAAGACAACTATTTATGATGCTTTTTGGAAACCGTACTCTCATGACATACACAGTCGCGCTTGTCTAGAGCACTAAGGACTAAGGAGTGTGAAATATTAAAAATACTATTTAATGAAGCTATTTATACATACAGTGTTAGGACATGATAAAGAAACAACAATAACAAAGAAATATATTAATCTAAACCACAAACCCATGACTTCCATGGAATCATTTGTGAAAAGCTGCTTTACATAACAATACTCATTATCCTTCACATAAAAAGTAATCTTAAAATAACTATTATTTTAAAAATTTCATAATTCGGAATGTGGGAAATAAGTATCTAAGTCTATATCATTTTAGCTAAATATTTAACTAGTTGTAGCTCATGGTCAACTTGATAGTTTTGCCTTCAAAATTTTTCCAATTTTTTTATTATGTAGTTTTCAAAAGATTAGAAAACAGTAAAAAACTTGGCATAAAATAGAGAAACATATGCTGTATGTTTCCTAATGTTGTCCCATATTTACTATATTTTTATACAATTTTTATTATGTTTTTATTAAATAAATAAAATTTTTAAAAATACCATATTGCAGCATTATGAAGATCATCTATGCTTGTATCATATATAATCAGACCAATCATGCATAGTTGGTTTGTTTTTAATTTTTTATTTATTAAAAATATAAAATGAATATTTTTCTTATCAAAAAAATTCTGATTCCATGAAATTGTTTTTTTATTTTTATGATTAACGATCATAAATTTTATTCAAGAAAAAATAGAAGAAAAAACAAGATTATATAAGTATACAAGCAATGAACACCCCTGAAAACACATACAAGACTACCAAAAAGATTTAACTATGGCATATGGTCCCCTATGAACACACTCTACCGTCCTACTGTCCATCTTGCAAGCTTATCAGCCAACAAATTTTTAGATCTTGGAATATGGAACAGAACAGCCTGTAACTCTCCAATTAGGTCCCTCACCTTGCAAATAAGATGATGCAGCTGGCAAGGCCCACTGCTCTTTCCCACACCCCAACTAAGTGCCATCCTCGAATTGCCTTTTACATGACACTCATGAAATCCTTTCGCTTTGAGCATGCGTATACCTTCAAGAAGACCAACGAGCTCCGCTTGGTTTGAATCACGTCTCCCTGACGGGCCACGCTTAAAATATAACCCTAGAGGTGGCAATGAGCCAAGCTTGAGCCTCCAATTGAGCTCTTTAGCTAAGTGAGCTTGAGCTTGAGGCGAGCTGCACTAGGCGAGGCTCGTTAAAAGCGCGGCTCGTTTAGATTGGTTTATAAAAAGATTGTTAGGTGTTAGTGTGTAATGAAAAATTGGTAAGTTAGTAGAAAAGTTAATACAACTACTTTAGTATGTAAATATAATATTTTTTTTGGTAAATGTAAACATAGTACTTTTGAGACATGAGTTAAGGATTGACACATGAAGTACTTTTTTCTTTTTGTACTACTAAAAAAATGACGCAAGAAGTCCTTTTGGAGTTGGTATCTTTTTCAGGTGTATAGTAGACCTTTTTCAAGTACGATTGGTATCTTTTTCAAGTGTCTAGTAAATCCTTTTCAAATACCTACTTATATGAAATGCTTTTGAATTGTTGCATTTTTTTAAGTACCTTTTTTTTTTTTTTTTTTAATTTGAATAGGTTTTTTTTTTTTTTTTTTTTTTTTTTTTTTTTTTTTTTCCAGTTTTAACCTTTGCATCCTTGATTCTTCATTTATTCTTTTTGTTGGTGAGCTGAGCCAAGCTTGTGCCGAGCTCAATTCTTAGGCTCATCACAAGCCTGAGCTTGGTCATTGTTTGACGAGCTTGAGCCAAGCTAGGCAAAACTCGATTCGGCTCGGTTAGTTGCCACCTATACATAACACATTGCCTTGGGAGTCTCAGATTACACAACTGAACCTAGTAGGTCCTGGATTTCCAAAGGAAGACTCATCAAAATTAAGCTTTACTTTTCCAACCTTAGAAGGAACCCAATTGTTCACTTGATCACAACTCCTAAAAGAGAAGTGATGCAGGCATTGAAGACCAAGTGGGGCCCACATGTGCTTTGGTGGGGTCCCCACGTGGGGAGTTGTGAAGGACACAAACTTTCCATCACATGTAGACTTTATGCTACTTAAGGATTCTTTATTAGTGTTATTTTATACCTTTTACTTCAATATTTGATGTTTTAATAGAGTTACGATATATGAGTCTTTTTAGTTATTGTTTAGGGGTAGTTTTGGAATTCTGTCTAATATATATGTTTTTTAAAAAGGGAACAAACAGTAGTCGATCAATGGGGATTTTTAGAAAAGGGGAGGCGACATGTAATGGGTTTTAGAAGTCACGATGGTTATATATGAAGGATAACTCTCTTATAACTGAATTCAATGGATGAAATAAGAGCTTTTCAAGGTTCTTCCCCACGGTTGAAGCTTCCAAAATCAGTGAATGGTTCCCTAGTAGAGAGATTCCTAGGGTTTAATTGGGTGAGAGGCCAAGGAAAATCCTACTTTGTGGTGAGATGATGCATGAATAGGTACTTTGATGCAGAAGCATACCATGTTAAGAAGTTGTTGGAAGACCATGGATAGTTTTTCATGGAGTGTAAAGTTAATTTTATGTATTTAGGGGTTTTTTGCAATTATTTTAAGTCTTAGGGGGTTGAATGTAATAAGCTAAGTTTGTCAAGGGGTAGAATGTGATTTTATTTTCAAGGGTATTTTTGTATATTTATGGGCTGCAAGCTCAGTCTATAGGACCCACAATATGAGCTGCATGATATCTTCAATATTCTCAAAGATTTTGGAGAATATTTGAGAGAAATTTGGGGGACTCACAATACCAATTCAACAGTCCAATATTCCTCAAGATTGTGGAGAGTAGTTGGAGATATTTTCCCCAAGATTGTAGAGAATATTTAGAGATATTTTCTTTAAGATTGTAGAGAATATTTTGGGGGGATCGGTTTATAGATGCTTCCCTTAACAAGCGCTCATCACTGCTCCTTGTCAGGGGCTGACACATCAGTTTTGAAAAGTGATTTTCACTTTTTTGGGGGGCACATATTCACTTTTCGGCGCTGATGTG
>JAOXJP010200031.1:0-12088 GCA_025762735.1 Platanus orientalis
TGGTGCTCACAGCAAAGCTATGAGTTATGATCCTCGCGAAATTTCGCTTAAGCTCACCAAATTTTACGCAATTCCGTTCTCGGGGCTCATGATTTATGCTAGAGCTTTTCCCTTTCTTGTGTGTAACTCTCATGATTTCTACTAGAGTCTTTTTCCTTTATTGTGTGTAACTCATAAAACTTCTTATGACATCTGTTCTACATCATGACAGGACACTATTGGAGGGAAAAAGTGAATTACAATTTTTAAAAATTGCAATTCACTTTTTCCTGCCAATAATCTCCGACCACCTACTAAATAGGACTTTGGCAGCTCATAGGCTGGCAGGAGAAGATCCTTTGTGATCCTATTACACTATCTATTAAAAAATTAAGATTTTGAGTGGTGACACATATATTTTGAGGGGTTGTCGAACTTTCTCACCCTCTTTTATGAGCACAATAACTACAGGCTTTTGAATGGATTTACAAGATTTTTTAGTGGATTCACATAAATGGCTTCTTCTTCTTCGTTAACATCAAGCAGAAACTCTTTAATACTAGTCCAACACACCCATACAAGTTATGTAGCCTGACGACGAAAATCTAAATAAAAGAACTTGTTGTTTCCGCTAATTAACTTCGGTAGGTTTCCCTTAAGAGATGTTGTTGTTGCCATGGAAACGTCAAAATTAGTGATAAAGCTTGCTAGAAGCATGGGGTTTTTTTTTTTTTTTTGTCGTCTCATCACTAAGCTCTATAGTTGAGACCTCTAGCCAATCTCTCTCTGCCCCAGTCTTCTTCTCTCTTCAACTAACCGAGCCTCAAAATTAGAACCTTTGATTCCTTCAAAGCATCTAGACAATGGTGTTTATTTACCTAAATATTTTTTCTTCATAAGAGAAAAATAAAATATATACTAGTGCATTGGAATTGACTCTTGCATACAGAGCATCTTAGGGCTTTGTGTTGCTTTCTAAACAAAAGACAAAACAAGACTAGATGGGAGAGAATTGATACCATCATCGTTTCTCTCATATAATGATTTACCAAATTATCCTTCTTATATCGTGGCCATAATTGTTTTCCTATTTATTTATTAAACTAAAATATTTTCATATATATATATATATATATAATGGTCAAATATCCGATGTATATATATCCGCATTCAATTCGTTTGTAATTGAATATTTTATTAAACAAACCATATATAGATGCATCCATATTCACCTTAATCAAATCGAATACATATGCTTAGGTGCATAGTTGACAACCCTATTGTTAATGATGTGAGGTTGAGCTTGCTCAGAGCTCAAGCCTTATTTTAGGCTTACAAAGTTGAACCTGAGTGTTGATTAAAGCTCGTTTCCTAAGTGAGCCTGAGTTGAGCTTCACTTAGCTTTGCTCGTTAAAAGCTTGGCATGTTAAAAGCTCAGTTTGGTTAAGAGTTTTAAGACATCCCACTTTTCTTACTACTCTCCACCCAAAGACAAATTTTCTTCTTCCACTTTTCTCGCTTCCCTTTTCACCCAATGACAAACCTCAAAACCAGTGTACCACAGTTTCAATGATTTAAATGGTTTAATCAACATCCTAGAAACAAAACCTATAACACCTCACATCGGCTTTTGGTAATTTATAAAATATATAATTTTTAGATTGAATAGCTAATTAATGATTCATTGTGTGAATGCCATCATTTGTATAGACTGTGGTTCTTTTGAGTAAATATGACCTTGATTTACATAAGGAAGAAAGGGAAGAGAATGGGTTGGAATTGAAACCACAAAAACCCAAAAGATGGAAAATTTGTCAGTTCTGATTGATCAAGAAGTGCCTGATCGGTCAGGACATAATGATCGATCAAACAAAAGTGTGATCGATCATAAGTTTGATTGATCAAGGGTCCAAAGTCTTAGACCAAACACTGCATGATTGATCATAAATGAAAGATTGTTCGATCGGTCATAAACCAAACATTGTTTAATCAATCACAAATGAAAGTGTGATCGATCATAGCCATGATTGATCATTGAAATGTCTGATCGATCATGATTGGAAACATGAAACTTCGAGATTTTTGCTAAAACATGATTTTTCTTATCAGAATGCGTGGGACCCACATGTTAACAAAATCAAACCCTAAATATGACCTATTAAGAATATAAGAACTAAAAAGAAACATACAGAAAAGAGGGGGAGACGGTTAAAAAGATCAAATGAGACATGTGTGAAGTTTTGGAGATTTACGTGGAAGAATCTTAGAATTGCTTTATGCAGTTGATTCGAGCCTACAAATCCATAAGAAATGATAGAGAAAGGCTGGGATATCATCTCGATTGAAGTCTTTGAAAGGTAAGACTCTAGATTAAAGTTTTTTAGAGAGTTTTGTTAAGTTTTGGGGGTTTTCCCCATGAGTTTTGCTAAAAGTTGGAGAATATAAATTCTCTACATCATGAACCTGAGATGAAAGAAGAAGTTGGGGTTTCGTGAGTTTTAGGGAATGTTAGAGACCATATAAGAGTGATTCTATTGGTTGGAGGCTACTAGAAGTGTGCTCAAAGTAATTGTTGCAAAGAATTTGAACTGTAAGTGGTTATACATTATATGCACCAGTTTTGTTTTGTTTCATTTGGTTCTTAGAATTCTCCTATGTTAAAACTATGAAATTGTAAGTGATTTTTCCTAGTATGCACTTGTTTTACTTGTTAGGTTTTTAAAAGTAAATGTTTTAAATTCTATGAATTTCAAATTGTTTGGAGAATAACATAGACTATATAAGGTTATCTTAGCCAACCTATTTTTATGGAAAAAAGGTGTTTCAAACAGGTTTTATGCATTATTGTGAATTCTAGAATTTTCCTTATGTTCTAAAGGTTTTTTGTATAAATTATTTTAATGCTTTCAAAAAGTGTTTTTTCTGATAAATAGTGTTCTCATTTTTTTTTTTTTTTTGTAACTCCTTAGTCTATATGTGTCATAGAAGGGTCAAGCATCTTATGATTTGTTTTATATTGATATGAGAATTGTGTTTTTTAATATGTGGTTAAGAGTGGATAGATTTGTATATGATTAAAAGTGTAAAGAGTGTTTTGAATGAGTTTTGTTTTGTTAAAAAAAGAAGCTTATCTTCAATGAGTGAAATTTGCCTTGTCTATCATGATATTATATAAATATCAGTTTGCATTTGATTTATGATCAGTGTTATGTGACAAGTGATATATGATATGTGGCCCAACCATTAGGGATTGTACAATGGTGCCCCTCGAATAGGGCTACATGTGAGATCAATGATAAGTGTTTAGTAATAAGTGAAAAATGATCCCCTTCACCATTATGGGAGTATATGGTGGTACCCCACTCAAAGGGTTTGTATATGAGATCAGTGATAAGTGAAATGGCCCCAAACCACCATGAGGATATATGGTGGTACCTCACTTATAGGGTTGTATGTGAGATTAATGATAAGCGGCCCTGCCATTTTGGGGATATATTACAATGGAATTGGTTGTGTTCAGTTTTTTTTTTTTTTTTGCAAAAGATAATTTTGTGATTGTTTAATAAGAATGCTTTGAATTATGTACAACAATCATTATGTTATTTTGGAAATCATGTGAATTCAAAGTATATGTGAAAATTTGTCTTATTATTTCAATGTCAAATATCCGTGCTGGACTTACTTGGTTCTATTCCTTATATATTTTGTATAATAGCTTACGAGCCATGAACTCACCCACCCATAATGTTTTTCAAATTAAAGTTAGTGACCTAGCAATAGTAACAATATGTAACAAGGAGTGGCGATAGAATAACACAAAGTTTATTTATTTGTTTATGTCAGACAATAGAGACTAGATACTCTTTTTAGATTTTAGTTTATTATTTGAGGATTTTGAATTTAGGATTTATGATTGGTTGTAATAGCATTTAATAAAAAATTATGTCATTGTGAGATTTATTTAGCATTACATGGTGATTGGAGGTTTATATAAATGGATGTTTAGTTCCTTCTACTACTATGCAGATAAAAGTTGGAAAAAATTTTGTACTCCGCATTTTTGGTTATGATAAAATTTCACATTGCGTGGATTTGGGTTGTGACTGGTGTGAGTGCAATACATATATGTATCATCTTCTTCACTTACAATCCAAAACCCAACATATCTAGACCATAATGTAAGAACCACCATCACTTTCAAATTCCCTATTGATGGAGAATTCAGTAGACTTGCGGATATGCATTAAAGTTTGAAGGTTTTTTTTTTTTTTTTGGTGTTAAAGAGGAGAACGATACAATTTTCACAATAAAGATGTAGGAGGTTACAATACCAACGAAGATACAACAATTAGTATCATTCATCAATAACCCATTGACAATGGGAACTTGTGGTTGACCACATTGACGAGAGTGTAAAAACTCTAATTAGGTGGTTAGGCTTGCTGCCTGTGCATTCGTTGGTGCCTCAATGTTGATATTGAGAGGTAATAGTTATTGTTGATGCAATTCTCTGATATTGAGAAAAAATAAAATAAAATGATACTCTCATTTTATTCTCAACTATACGCTACAAATATTGGAAGTCTGACTAATAGTCATGATGATGGACACCAAATCATGAGAGATGTGGGGTTGAAAACGAAAGGAACACAAATTGGGGCATGATGTAATAAAGTGTCTTAATGGAGATCTGAACCAAATTTTTTTTCTTCGATAAGTGCAAAGATTTTATTGAAAAGGAACAAAAACAAAAATACAACAAACACAAAACCGACTAATTAAAAAGGAATACAATAGCCATTGAAGTGCGCAAGTTGAGCCACACCCTAATTCGCAAGAGAATCAGCGAGAAAGTTTTGTTCTCGAGGAATATGACGGAAAAAACAATCTATCCAAACCGATATCCAGAATTTCATATACCAAGCTCCACATACGCTAAGAATGGCAATCCTTGCCTTGGCCCCAACTGATGACTACCTCTGAGTCTCCCTCAATAATGCATCCCAATGCTCCCATGGTCTTGATCTCCTTAAGCCCTTTCAACATGCTTTAGGTTTCCGCCTTGGTTGAGTCATAATGACCAAGCGGGCCACATATAACTTTACACACAACACTTTCATGATTACGAACCACACACCCATACCCCGCTGGATCCGGATTACCTTTAGAGGCACCATCGAAATTTAGTTTCGAATAACCTCTGGGAGGAGGTTTCCAACAGTCATCTATACGCCTTTGGGAGGATGGAGGTGAGTAAAGTATGGAAGTTTCCTAGCCTCTTACAAAATCTGAGAGGAAAATGTCTTTGAACTCCGATGTAACATATAACTAGCTCCCCACTTCCCTAATGATTCCCTCAAGTACCTCTTCTACATTTTTTGTTTGATTGAGGAATATTATATTATTCCTCTCCTTCCAAATTCCCCAAAGAATAGCGTGCACCACACTTTCTCCAACCATTTTGCACTTAGAATTCACACCATACCAATACCAAGAATAGAATAATTGCGACACTTTTTCCAGCATTACCCAATTAATTCCCATTCTAGATAGGAAATATGACCAAATTTTGTATGTGAAGGAGCAATGTAGAAATATATGATGAACCAATTCTCCATCCCTATGACAAAGCACGCACCAATGAGGGGATGATTGTATAAATGGCCTTCTTTTTTTAAGAATATCCATTGTGTTTATCCAGCCAAGAGCTGCAGTCCATGAAAAAGCTTTTACTCATGGAGGCACGTCAGGTTTCCAGATCATCCGATGAGGGAAGGAGGAGGCTGAGATGTTAAGAGAAGAGAGGGCAATGAAAAAAGATTTGGAAGAAAACTTTCCAAAGGACTCAAGAGTCCAAACCCTTTTATCAGCACTTCTTCTAGATAGAAAAACATCCTGAAAGGAGTCGAGAAGGGAAGTAACCGATTACGCTTCCCAATCGAATAACTCTCTTGAAAAAAGGAGGTTCCATGAAGGGCCATGATTAGAATTGGATAGGATTTCAACAACCTTTGCCTCTTTTTGAGTAGAGATACTAAACAATCTGGGGAATAAAGATGCCAGAGGGGAATCTCCCCACCAAATATCCTTCCAGAATTTAATGGAACGACCATCACCAAGTGCAAACCTAGTGTGGGGAAGGAATAAAGGGTATAAATTGCAAATATTTTTCCACAATAAAGACCAATTGGAAGAGTGACGATGGGAGCAATTCAATCCATTAGAGTGTAGCCCGTATTTGTGAGATATTGTGGATTGCCATAATGAGTTTCTTTCCATAGGAAATCGCCAGAGCCATTTACCCAACAAAGCCATGTTTCTTTCTTTGATTCTACCAATCCCCAAACCCCCTTCTAGCTTGGAACGACACACTTCCTTCCAACTAACAAAATGAACCTTCTTCTCCATACCCCCATTCCCATAGGAAATCTTGTTGAAGCTTCTCCACTTGAAGACATATTTTTGTCAGCATCTTAAACAATGACATGTAATATACTAGGAGATTAGATAAAGCGGCCTTGATCAAAGTGATCCTTCCTCCCAAGGAGATGTGTTTTTTTTCCAACAATCCAATTTGTTCTGAATTCGTTCAATCACAGGATCCCAAAATGAATGAGATCGAGGAAGTCTGCCTAAAGGTAATCCCAAGTATTTCAATGGTCATACATCAGTTTTGCAACCAAGAATCTGAGCAAATTGAGAAAGCTCATCCCCACTTACTTCAACACCAGTTAGAGAAGTTTTTGACATGTTAATTTTGAGGTCAGAAATTGTTTTAAAGATTTTTAAGATATCCTTCAACATCCATACTTGGGAGGCTTTCGCTTTTAGGAAACACATTGGGTCATCTGCAAATTGAAGGTGGTTGATCGAGAATCCCTCATTTCCAATAGTGAAACCTTCATTGATCCCCCTATCTTTGGCTCGAGCCATCAGTTCACTAAGGCCATCTGCCACTAGTGTGAAAAGGAGAGGAGAGAGTGGGTCACCTTGCCTTAGCCCTCTGGAGGATTCAAAGAAACTTTTAGATGTACCATTCAACAATATGGAGAAATGGGGGTGGTCTAGGCAACCTGAGATCCATTTAATCCATTTATCCCCAAAACCTTTTTGCTCCAAAACCCATAACAAGAGTTCCCAGTCCACCCTATCATAAGCTTTCTTGAAATCAATCTTGCACACAAGGCCTGGAGATTTGGATTTTAACCTCCCCTCAACACATTCATTTACAATTAGAGTGCTGTCAAGAATTTGCCTCCCCTTTACAAAGGCACTCTGAGAGTTAAGAACCACTACTTCAATAGTCCCCCTTAGCCGAATTGATAGAACCTTTGCAATGACTTTATACAAGCTACTAACCAAACTTATAGGCCTATAGTCCGCCAACTCCTTCACATCGGACTTTTTAGGAAGAAGCACCAAGAAAGTTGCATTGATCCATTTGCATCTTACCTCATTCTCAATAAATTCATCAAACACCTTCATTAAGTCCTCATGAATAATGTCCCAACACTCTTGATAAAATAGCATAAAAAAACCATCCCAGCTCAGGTGATTTATCCTTCCCCATACATATGACTGTAGTCTTGACCTCATTCACTGAGAAATGTTTTTCAAGGTTTGATGCCATACCATTATCGATCTGGGAGGAGAAAGGATTTCGGATTTGGGGTTTTTCCTTCTTGTCATTTTTGTAAAGGGAGGCATAAAAATGAATAGCCTCATCTTTAATTTTAACGAAATCTTTCTCAACATAACCTTGAATAACTAGAGATGCCATGGTGTTTTTTCTTTTCCTCCCATTTACCACTCTATGAAAGAACTTGGTATTTCCATCACCGTCTTTTAGCTATTTAGACTTTGCCTTTTGAATCCAGAATATGTCTTCCCTTCTAAGAATAGATTCCATTTCTCCTAATATCTATTTTTTCTTATCCTTAAGCATTGCCGACAAGACTCCTTCCTCTTTAAGTCTGTGATCCAGCTACCCCATTTCACTCCATAAGGAATCTTTTCGCTCTTTTAGAAGTCCAAAAGTATTCTTATTCCATTCCTTCAATTTTTGTTTTATATTCTACAATTTCTTCATAAAGCAAAAACCTTTTTATCCATCTACATCAGGTTCATCCCACCATTCTCTAATCTGGTCCTTAAAATGAGGGTGAGATACCCACATCTTCTCAAAGCAAAATGGAATGAGACCATAGTTAACTTCTTGGGTATTGATCATAATAGGCCAATAATTCGAGACAATTTTAGGGATAGCTTCTTGCACAAAATGAGGGTAGACCTCTTCCTAGCAGTTTGACACCAAGAATCTGTCTAATCTTCATAACAGGGGGTTTTCCTTGCCATCAGACCACGTAAACTTCGCATTCAAGAGTGGGGAGTCATGAAGGTCACATTGGTTGATGAAGTTGTTGAAGTCCTTCATGCTACACGTAATAATGGAAGGCCGGCTCTTCTCATGAATGAATCTAATGACATTAAAGTCACCCCCCACCACCCATGGACCACCCAAATTATTTCTTATCAAACAAAGTTCGGCCCAAAAGTTAGCTCGTTGGTGGGGCCTACATGGACCATAAACCCCTGACATCAGCCATACAAAACTAGAGGACACATCCAAAAACTTAATCGATACTGAAAAGTTGCCCATAATTTCATTAACCTTTGACACTTCTGATTGGTCCCATGCAATAAGGATTCCTCCAGATGTACTGACTGCCGGTAAAGCTAACCATCCAAACAATTTATTCCTTACCACGCTTCTCACCACTTGAGCACACATGCTATCTTTCTTTGTTTCCTGCAGAATCAATATTGTTGGATTGGATTTAGATATACACTCCCGAACAACCCTTCTTTTTCTCACATCACCAAGCCCACATACATTCCAAGAGATGATCTTCATGGAATAACAAACTTCCCCCCTGAATAGCCCTCTTATCCCCAACATTGTTGTCCATATTTTCCTTCTCTTTCATATCCCACTTCAGATTTCAAAGTTCACAAGTTCCTTTACATTTTTTTCTTTTCCATCCCTAAATCATCACCTTCCTCCTCAATATTATCAGAGAACTTCACTTCTTTCCCATTTTTATCATGAATCGACAGTCCAAGTCCCTCCATCATCTTATCCATCATTTTACCTACAGGTAACAGTTGTAAACCACTAACATCATCCTTATAGGACTCCAAGCACACCTTTACAATTTTCGCGCAACCTTTATACTTGACGGAAACATAATTATGGCCTTCCACAATATCTCTATTATCATTTTCATTAGGTTGATCCCTAAAGAGAGGAGTATCAGGATAGCACATAGACCTGGGAACATATGGGGCAAGGATTTGGGAAGTAGGAGAAATTATAGAATCATAAGGAATAGAATTGGCAACAAGAGAATTTGAGGTACCTGGAGTTTTTGGCGATGATTGATGACCCGGATTTGACAACCCCTTAGAGTTCCACCCTTCCATTTCAATAGCTTGGATTGCACGACCAACCGAGTCCAATGAAGGGGTTGAAAAAGCTTCTTCCAAAGAGTCTGCATAGTCCACAAGACAGTTCACACCATCAAGAGTAAAACATGTATACAGCTCAACTTCATCATCCCCATCGTCTTCCATTTCCGTTTCATATTCAGATTCATCCTCCCCTTCCGAAACTTCCCCCACGTCAACAGCCTCAAGATGATCACGAAGAGCCTCCAACCCCAGCAGGTTGCTTTGCTAATAAACAATATCATCTGTGTCCATAGGTGATGGTGGTTTCACCAACGTAGAGGTGGCTCTCTTAGAAAATGATGGATTAGATGTGAGAATGTCAGTTCCTTCGATAGTATTGGACAACGATGGGCTACCCTTCGACTCGTAATAGTTCTTCTCAAAGTCATTGCATGCATAAGACAAGATCCAAGCATAGTGCCACCACTCACTTGACCCTTACCATCCTTGTTCTTGTTGACCTTTAGTACCCAGGCACCTTCAAATACATCATCTACAACTTTACAGTAAGTTCTTTCAACATGTTCGTTCCATACACCCTCCTCGATTAACGCCAAAGCCTTACCAGTCATCAGACCTTTGGGTGAGGAAGATGTGCCCTCATTGTCGCCACGGGCATAGCTTCCTTCAGCTAATTTTGGAGGTCGCATCCACAGGTGGAAGTCCATATGACTCAACTTGGGGTCTTCTAAAAGATTCCTTAGCAATCAACGACCCAGGCCCATTGCTCATTGGGAAAACCATGCCCTTTAGGCCCAGCCCATTAGTAATATTTTGTTGATTTTGTACATGGGCTTCATTACAGGTTTCAAGCCCATCAATTTTTGACTTCCACACACATGTGGGTTTTAGAGAAACAAACCTACCATTATCGTCGTAGGACTGCCCATCTCTAAATGAGTGACCCAGATTAGATTTAGGGTTAGGGTTGGTTTCATTTTCCCTAATATTGTCCATCTAAGCCTTTTTTTCCCTTTTATGTCAGACATATCCCCATTAGATGCTGATCCCATGGATGATGTCGAAACCTTAATTTTACCCACATCTAACGGTATAGAAAAAATATCAAAATATAATGGCCATTGATCATCTTCACCAACAGCATTCCCGACTCCTTGCAATGACTTGTTTTCAGCATTGAATATATTCCCCGCAGAACCAGCCCCTATCTCCACATCCACGAGCATGATCCTCATCCCTAATGGATAATACCATAGTCAGGGGATCAAATTGAGAGCTTCGACCTCCACCAGTAGCCGAGCATAAGCAATCAGCGATTTAAACTTAGTCCTGGCATCCATAGCCAAGAGCTTCCCGCAATAATTCCCTATTTGTTGAAGGACGTCATGCTTCCAAGCATTAAGAGGCAACCCCCATATTCTAATCCATCTATTACCTTCTATAATTGCTGGAAGAAATTTCGTAATCAATGGTTGCCATTTTTGAAAGCACAATATCCCATTACCAATCTTTACAGATCCAGAATTGATGATCCTTCCAATTTCTTCCATAGAGCTTGTCATAAATAAGCCTCTATTCGTTGGATAACCTAAAGGTTTCATGATTAATCGGTTTGGTGCTCCCATTCGAAATGTGCTTGAAATTGCAACAACAATTGCCTCCCATGGGACTACAACTCCCCATACATCAATGACCACAACCCCCCATTCAATGCCTGGTGCTTTATGTTCAACCCTTATGGGTTCAGTAGTGTTTGTCGCACTTAAGATATTTAACAATACAGGGGTTTGAGAGGCTGGCTCCTACCAGCCCATCTGCCTCAAGAGGTCTGCAAGACACCTCCTACTATAGTATCCTTCCCCTGCAGGAAAGAATACCACCTTATTTGCTTCATTCGGATGCCATTTGGTTAACCTGAGAAAAAAACCCCTGTCATTTACACCCGTAGCTACAATAATGGTCACCCCATTATCTCTAAATGATTCTTTAGAATTTATAGATTGTTATGCAACAACTTGGAGTGTAAAGGCTAGAATTTTGCCTACGATACCGAACGAGATTTTAATCTTTGCAACTCTACCCTTTCCCCTCTCAATTATTAAGAGGAAATGATCATCATGTTCAAATTCAAAGTTTTTCCATTCGATGGATAAATATTGTTTGTCTCCACACCTCCCTTTCCCCCTCATCTTTGGTTGCTATAAGGAATTACCTTTTCCCATTTGATTTATGGTTTTTCCATCAATCCTCCATGCACCTCTTCCCTTTCTCCCTCTAAACCTAAAGTTTATGTTGTTTCAGCAAAACAAAAGAAAAATCTTCTAAGGGCTTTTATGAACAGGAGGAAGAAGACTATGGCTATAGGTGCCAACTCCATTACAGAGAAGAAGGAGAAGAAGAAGAAGATGAGAGAGAGAGAGAGTAGAGAAGGAAAAATTGCTAAACAATGGTATGATGATGGTCCTTATGCTTAGGGGTAACACAATATGTCAAAATGTACAAAGTGAAAGAAAGTACAATTAAGTGAACCAATATGTAAGTGTAAGAAAGTTTTAGTAATGGTCATTCTATTGGGGTATAATTCAATGGTATGAGATATATGATGGTCTTCCCATTGGGGTATAATTCAATGGTATAA
>JAOXJP010200042.1:0-12088 GCA_025762735.1 Platanus orientalis
ATGTTAGACTAGACATATGTGTTACATAATAGATTTAATTTCATGATTTTAGGAGCTGTGGAAGGCCTCGAGATGACCCTCCAAACAGACCTAAAAAATTGGGTCTTTTGAGACCTAATTTAGTGAATATTTTGTAATTTTAGTTTGAATTTTCTATGCATGATCTGAAGCTAAAATTTTTATATGATGTTCATATATATGTTTTCTACTAGCATGCTTAATTTTATAATTTTTTTAAAACCCTAACGGTTCTAAAATCGAGAAATCCACTGTTTGATATTCTCCTAGTAACTAATGCCTAATTTTTAGGAAATTAAAAATTAGGCGTTAAACAAACAGGTATCAAGAGAAAAATCAGGCGTTAAGATCTAGGACCCACCCCAAGGAGCCTTGATTCTTCTCCAGCCCTATCCCATGGTAGACCTAGCCTTTGAAATTCAATCTTGTGCACGCACACCCTATCTGTCCTCATTTCTATCCCAACGCTTGAATTTAATTTCAGGCGTTGAGTGAAAATTTAGCCATTAGAGTGAATTTTAGGCATTAAGCTTGGGCTTAAAAATCATGTTTTTCAAAATTTAACTAAGTGTAAGTTCACCCCAAGGTCAGTGCATGGACCCAAGAGAGATCCTGCCCCTCTAGGCCCCACTTTGGTGGCCCAAAAACCTAAGTTGGCTACTGGTATAATACCTAATGCTTGAATTTCCTCTGAATTAAAATTCAGGAGTTGAACATTCAGGCATCAAACCAAAAAATAGGTGTTAGGCCTATAACGGATGATCATGTGGCCTATTTTGGGAGATCATATCTCCACGTGACCTGCATCTAGGACCCCTAAGGTTACACTGTGTAACCTTACGAAACTTCCCTTAACCCAAATCACGGGTCCCACAGTGTTGGGACCCACTAAAGCATCCCAAAAGATTGCACAGAGGTGTTGATCTGATTAGCTTCCCCAATGCCTGATTTTTACCCTGAATTAAAATTTAGGCGTTAGAAAATTAGGCATTGAGATAAAAAATAGGCATTGAGCCTGTAAGACAGAAAAAAATAATTTCTTTCCCTTTCATTAGGGTTAATACCTAACCTTAAGGAATCAACCAGTGAACCATTTAGAGGGGTCCATCATCCCTCTAAAGACCTAACCCATGAGGGGTCTCCTGCAATTAGAATAGGATAAAATAATGAACAATTTTTGGACTATTCATAAGCCAACACCTGATTTTCACCTTGAATTAAATTCAGGCGTTAAGCTTGAAAAAAATCCAGTAACCTTTCAATTCAACATTAACAAAGCATGGGCATTGATATAAGACTAAAACTTGTATGAATAGGAGAAGTCACCCTAAAAAGGCGGGTATTTAGGGTGCCTAACACCTTCCCTAAGTGTAACCAAACAACTTACCCTAAATCTTAGGAACATAAACCAGTGTTAGGAGTTAAACCTTAGACCTTTGAGTCTAGACTTCTCCTCTTCCCTTGAAGAGGAGAACCAATGTCTAACTCCATCGGTTAAACCCCGAGTTGGTGGTGACTCCAAAACAAAAGCTAGAATCCCTCTCTCTAACGAAAACAAAGAAAGGAGGGATCGGTGACCAGCGAGCCGATGTGGGTGCCCCACGTCCACACCAGTCGCAATTGATTGTCGAAAGTAAATTATGGTAAAGGGTAGACTAGGGAAATCAGGGTTTTATTAACCTCAAAATCTCTTAAATAATTATTGGAAGGGTAAGATTATAAAATTGGTCTTTGAAATCTTCATACAAAAGGTGACCCTCAGGTTTTCTGAGACATAGGTTTAAATCACTTTTAATTATGATACCCGAGTAAGAAATCACACTCAAAACTCTTTTTGAACAAGTAATAAATCTTTACTGGAAATGCCACGGGGTTGTTAGAAGTTTTCGTGGAAAAATGATGGGTCACAAAGTATTGAAGTTTACAGAATTTTGAAGCCACAAGAACTGACAGCCTATCCATTAGGTTCCCAGGCAATCTCCAAGAGAATTTTGAAGGGGGTAACTTAGTGAGACAGAGTGATAGTAGCTCATTAGAGAATGATGATTTTCGGATAGTTTGAGTTTGTAATTTCTCCTATTCAAGAAATAATCTTTTGAGGATAGGGAGAGAATAAAAAGAATGTGCCTGACCTTATAGAATTCTGATTTCGGGAGAGTTCTTAGGGCCTCACCATGTGCCAAACACAGATAAAAGATGTTTTGACATAATTTGGACAAAATGTGGTGATTAGGCTTATAGTGCTTCCGAATGAGACTACTCAGGGTGATAGTCTCTTCGGGGACTTAAGTCTGTAAAGGAATGGAATTAATAGACTACATTTTAGAGATTTAGTGAGTTCTTAAGATTCAGTCAAAGACTTGATAGTTACCCCAAATGTGCTACTCATTTTGAAGTAATTGGTATAATTGGAGTAGATTGGTCTTGCAAATGTTCCTATCTATTAGGGGGTATTTAGTCACACCCTGCACCATGACACACATTACTATACATGTGCACATATGTTCTGTACATACATAGGATCACTTAAATGCACATATGTTGATATGAATGTTAAATCAATTTTAGAAAGGCATTAACAAAAATGTAGAAAGGATCTATGAGTAAAAGTTATACCTTTGGATAGGCATGAAATTCTAGAGTCCTACGGCACAAATGGCAAGCAAAACAGATACCAAACAAAAAAGTTAAAGGCAATTTACTAAGCAAGAAAAAAAAGGGGTCAAGGACATGATAATTTTTTAAGTTATCCTAGATGGATGACATAGCTTCATAAGTCAATATTTATAGATCCCATAGGAATCACCTTATAAAATAATATATGTTTGGAAAGATTTATGAGTCTACTTTCCAATGGAGCTAACGGTGAGTGAATTGAAGTTTCTTAGAAGAAGTTATGACAAATTTTCCAAAAAGTATCTATGTCATCTAGTATAGTATGAATTAGTAGATTTTGAGATAACTTTAAAAATATACCAATAAAAATGTAGAACGATATAGAAAGCATGCCTTATGGATTGGAAAGCTCTTGAAGTCTAGTTTCTAACAAAAAAATGGAGAGTGAATCCAAGTTTTGTAAAGAAAGTTAAAACTATTTTCCCACCGAGTGTCTATGCGGGAAAATTTTTGATGTTATGATGTCATCAAAGCAAAAAATTTTGTACACCTGTGATTTTTATAAAATTTTAAGGGCTTTTTCACTAGAGAGATAAACACAAAATTGGAAAGTACGGTTGCTATTTAGGCTTTAAAAGCATAGGAACTCATAAGAAATATGATCTTTTGAAGATGTTTTGCAAGAGTAAGGATTTTGAAGTTAAAAGAAGAGGAAAAACTAGGTTTTTCAATGATTTGGAGATTTTTTTGAAGAGCAAAACTAGGAAGGGATTTTTCATTAACCAAGAGGTAGGGGACACTAAACTAATTTCATTTTTGATTGTCATTGGTTCTTAAAATTGATCTAAACTGTCTTGTAAAGAACTACTTTGTTTTTTAATGGACTTACAACCATTCTTTACTAGTTTTGAATTTTTTTTAAAGAAGATGAATTGGTTTTGTAGGGGACACTAAACTAACTTTGTTTTTAAATGCCATAGGTTCCTAGAACCAATTCAAACTTGTTTTGTAAAGATTATTCTGATTTTTGAACGGATTTTCAACCGTTCACTAGTTTTGAATTATTTTGAAAGAAGATAAATTGTTTTATAAATTCTAAGATTTTATATTGTTTAGATTCATATTCTACATGTTAAATTACAAATTCAATGACTTTAAAGAGATATTTTTCTGTTTTAAAGAGCACAAGTACTTTTAGTTTTGATAATTGTTTCCATAAGACCATAGAGATCATCCTCTTAATTTGTAAAGAACTATATATGTTATATGATTGATTGATGATTTGAATGTTTTATGTTCTTCATGATTATAGTATAAATTGATTGTTTCATTGTTCTATGTTTAGGAAGATCAAGCATCTATGGTTTTAAGTGCTATGAAATTGCTTATATTTTGATATGGATTGTTATATGTTTTGTACTGCTATTATAATTGTTGATTGTTTTCTATTATGGTGTTGTTATAAGCTACCCTTTGTCATCAAGGGAGATGAAAGATGATACTCATCACACTTGGTTTATGGTGTGAATTGTACTAATCTCTTTTCACTGAAAGTTAAATAGTGTGACTGAACTCTTCTCACTGGAGACTAAATGGTGTAAAGAACTCTTCTCACCAGAGACTAAATGTTGTGACTAAATTCTTGTCATTGGAGGCTACATGGTATGACTGGACTCTTCTCACAGGAGACTAAATGGTGTGATTGAACCATTCTCACCTGGGTTTAAATGGTGTGATTGACCCTTTTCACTAGGGATTAAATGGTGTAATTGTCATCTGTATTGGGTTATGGAATTGTCATTTGTATTGGCTTATGGAACTGTTATCTGTATTGGCTTGTGAATTCATTTTACATGTTTTGTTCTATTTAGTTTGGTTATATGCACTTGTTTTATTTTGTTTGGATTATCTACATGTATATGTCTTTTAATGTTTTTAGTTCAGTATATATTTTTTATATATTAACTATTCAATTCCATATATTGTTAAAAAGTATGCCACTATCTGTTTCGTTTTGATCGTGCTAAGTCTTGATCTAGTATTCTTTAGTTTATTATTACCTATTGAGTTTGTCAAGCTCACCCCAAATTTGGCACCACAGATGATGAAGAGATAGTTGCATAGCAATGTGGACAAGTAGGATTAGAGAGTTAGAAGATTAGATTTATGTTATGAGATATTGAGACATTAATTTATTTGAAAAGAATGTAATAAGTTAGTGGATTTTGGTTTAGGCTTGATATTTGATTTTTAGATGATGGTTTAATTTATGTCAGACTATTAATTTATGTGAATAGGAATGCCAGGACATGATTATAGATTATTGTTAGGTTTATGGAATTATGAAAATTCTATTATAAGTTGATTATGGGAGATGGATGGTTATGATTTATGATATGCAATTCCATTGTGTATTAATGAAAAGAATGAGTAAAAAATTTATATAGAGTATACAAGTTAAGAATGAATGAATGAATGAATGTTTAATATCATGTGCAGAAATTCATGGCTCTTCTGGTATGGGTTTCGGGGCGTGATAGAGTTGGTATCAAAAAGGTTTTGATAATTCTGTAGATAAATCAAATTGTTAAATTGGGGTTGAGATCCAATTCAGCCTATCGACAAAGTTGGTATTAGAGCATAAGGTTTAAGGTTCTGTAGACATCTTTGAAAGAGCTCTGGGTTTTAGACTTAGAAGAAAATTAGAAAGTTTTAATCTGAAACCTTAGAAAGAAGTTTATGAATAGTCTAAATTAGAGAATCATAGGAAAGAACATTAGAACATTAAAAGGAGATCTTAGAAATTTATTAGTGAAAGTGATATGATATGATATAGTTTTGATAAAGTGTGACATATTTGAGGATGATTTGATATATTTAGAAAAGTCTAATATTGATTTTATTTGATTATTTTAAGGAAAAGATGTTATCCCGAATTGGTTTAGAGATTTTGTAGACATCTAGAACCTAAGATTTGAGTTTAAGTTCTGGGTTTTGAGTTGAAAAGGATGTAAAGAATTAGGAACATAGAGATCTAAGAAAACAATGAAAGGATTATGATTGATTTGAATCGTAAGATGGAGTGTTAAAGGATTATGAACAATAGTATCCCTAATTAACTTGAGATTATATTCAAGGAAATAAGGAATTTTTCTAATATTATTTCGACCCTTCGAGCACAAAGTTATTATAGAAAGGTGGGCTAGGGTACCTAGCTTACATTATAGATGATCCTAATGAGGGATTAAATGTTGGAGACATATTTGTTGTTAGAGATTTCAATAATGTATTTCTTGAGAGGATTTTCTAGGTTTACCACTGAATAGGGAGACTTAAGTTACAATCAGGTTAATGGAGGGATTATGACTGATCTAATTCTTCTTTGAAAAATTGCTTTATGGTACCTTGGTCACTATGTGATAAATGATTTAATTATAAAGAGCTCAAGATATAATTACAAAAATTGATAAACAAAGGTTTTATGCTCCCCATGGTGAATGAATCACGATTTTATTGTGAAGAAGAAATATGGAACCATGAGATTGTGTATTGTTTATAGGTAGTGGAACAATGTGACAATGAAGAAAAAGTATCTTTTGTCAAGGATAAATGATCTCTTTGATCAATTGCAAAGTGTTAAGGCCTTTTCCAAGAACGATATTAGATCTAAATACCATCAACTTCTAAGTAAGAATGATGACATTCTGGTTTATTCCAAGAATTCAGAAGAACATGAGAAATATTTAAGGATTACACTATAGACTTTAAGAAACCATGTACTTTATGATAAATTCAACAAGTATGAGTTTTGGTTAGACAAGTTGGTTTTCTTGGGACATGTGATTTCAAATAGTAGAATTTATGTAGATCCCAAAAAGATTGAGACAGTGATAAATTAGCTTAGATCTACAAATGTGACTAGGATTTGTAGCTTTCTGTAGTTAGTTGGATATTACATGAGATTTGTTGAAGGATTCTCTAGTATTATAGGTTCCTTGACAAAAATTAACGTAAAAGAATGCTAAGTTCAACTGAGATAAGACATGTGAGCCTGGCTTCCAAGAATTGAATGACCATTTGGTTTATACATTGGTCCTCACATTACCTGAAATTCTATCCTAGAGGGGGGTGAATAGGATTAATCGCCATCTCTTTTAGCTTAGTTTTCTTTGACCTACTTTACTAGTCTTTTTATTTTTTTTACCAATTAATGTATGTAGGGTCAAGTGATTCAATTATCCTTTTGAGAATAGGTTGATTAATACTCAACTCAATTATCACATAAGAATAATCACAGGTGCAATGATTACAATAAGTACAGAATGAAGAGATCACACATAACCACAAGTCATGGTATTTATAGTGGTTCGGCACTAAGGCCTATGTCCACTCCTAAAGTTCAATCCAAAGCTTCCTATAATTTTATTCAGATTGAAGTACAGACAATCTAGCTAAAAATTCACACCAAAACCTTTCTACTTATTATGCAAGCATTACCTACACTCTATGTCTCCGAAGAGTGCAATGCTTTTTCTGGTGTCTCCGGTGGAAGAGATTTAAAACAATAATCAATATGATAAATACAATTTTACCTCATATAGGTTGATGTTGCCAGATGTATCAGATATGGAGGCTCATACTTATGAGCTAAAGTGTCTTTTCTTCCATTGATTGAAACACAATAGAGATTACTTTTATACCTTGTGATTTGCTAGTTTCCTTTTAACGAATAACCAAGATTGTCTCCCCTTTGGATATTTGATGTAAAAAGTTTAGAGGGAGATCACACATAGTTGTTTTTAGCAATACAAGATCATTCACATAGTAGGAACCTAGGTTTTTCGACTTTCAGACTAGCTACACTTCTCAGACAAGTATTTGTCTTTTTCATTGACGTCTCTTTGAACCTAGGGCATTATTACCCTGTTATAGAGCTAAGCTAAGTCTTAGTCCATAGGATTACAACATTTTCTAATAGACAAGTATTGGGAATTCTCATATTGGAATCTCTAAAAATAAGTGTGATTTTCTTGAGATTCGCAAGCATGATCGATCACACATTTTTTGTGATCGATCACAAATGTGTGATCGATCAAGCTCTGGGATCACAACTCTCGGGGGTTTTTAAAATGACATGAAATTTCATTCATGATTAATCAGGGTTTATTTTTTTTGAATTTTTCTGTTATGCTTTCTAGTTTGGTTCCTTTTCTCCCATTGTTTTAGGACTAACACCACTACCTTAAGACTCATCTTACTATCTCATACTCCCCTCTTGAGTTCATTTCCTAAAGTTTTAGTGCATTGTGCATAGTGTAGGTATTTTTTGAGGTTGTGCTTGTCAGGAGCCTCCCTTGAGTTTTTGTCTTTGGTATGCTTCATCTTTGGCATCCTTGCAATGAGTCTTCTTTTGAATCTTGGTCTTGTTCCTCACTTCCTTTGACTTGTCACGGTCTTGGTCTATAGGTCTTTAGTCATTCAATGTCTTCTTCCATGTGAGCTTAGGACTCTTTCTTGTACTTGACATAGTACATTACAATTCATTTGTTTTGACCATGGGGTTGACAATACATTTGTGGACAACATTTGGATGGTGGTTTATCAAGTTGTAGACACTTGGATGGTTGTTGAAAAATTTTAGGACTTTTGGATGTCATTGATCAAGCCTAGGTTATTTATATGGTTGTTGATCAAATAATGGATGATCGGATGGTTGTTGATAAATCCATGAATACTTAGATAATCATTGAAAAAATTGTGGACACTTGATATCAAATTAGCTATTTTTTAGACCGTTAATAGAATATTTTGATATGGATAGATGGAGATGAGGGACATTTATGGAAGAGAGGCAACATGTTCATACAATTTTGTATTACATGCCTTAAGGATATTTTTGTCCTCATAATACATCTTAATGTATTATAAGGGTAAAATTGGATGGTACAAGTCAAAAAATGTATTTCACTAACTTTGGGCATGCATTTCGGCTTCTTCCCCCACTGCATTGCTTACACACACTTAAAGGAGAGAGGAATGAGAGGTTTAGAGGGATTGGCACGCTTTCTCTCTCTCTCCCTCCCTCTCATGTGCTGATGTGTAATTAGTTACTATTGAGTATCATTATAGGCTTCTTGGGAGATTCCACCAACTTAGATTTTACTGATAGAGTTGGACATTAATTGCCTTCCTTAGGAAATGGAGGTTTATACCCTTAGGTCTAGAATTGTTAGATTCCTGTACTTCTAGGTTACCAGAGATTAGGGTAAGCAATTGTGTTGTGACTGGGGAAGAGGCACCCCAACACACCTACTTTTTTAGGGTGGCTTCTCTTATGCATGTATACAAGAGCTTACTATGTTATGTGTTCCTTAAGGTGTTGTTGATTGAGATTGTCTAGGAAGATTTGGAGTCCAACACCCAATTGAGCTTACAGTTTCCCAACACCCAATCATGATTGGGTACCAATGCCTAATCATGATTAGGCGTTTAGGTATGAATAAGTACAGACCAAAGGTCTAATTATGCATTAAAGGTCTAAATCAAGGATGGAATGGGTCCAAAGCCCAATTATACATTGAGAACAGATTAAGGGTAAAATGGTCCTAATGCCTAATTGATATTCCTAGACTTCCAATGCCTAATCGTGCATAGTTTCCAACACCCAATCATGATTAGGTGTTTAGATAGAAAAACAAAATTCCTATCTTCCGTTTTTAAAGAAGAATGTGTTAAAAAATAGAGGCATACATGTGATTTTATACATACAGGGGTGGGAATGCTCACAGTGGGTTAACCCTTCTTTCCTTTCTCTTATGCTACAAACATGACTTACCCATTCTCACATAAAAGTAAGATAGACATGTCTGCAATCATCATATTATGATTGGAACACACAGAGGAGCATGGATGGACACTTATTGTATTTAACTAAACATGGACATGAGATAATTCCTCTGTTTAAGCTACATATCATGGCATAGAACAACATAACATCAACAACATGGCATACTAATCATTCGTGTATCATGGCAATTCATAACATAGTATAGCATAAAAACATGCATGGGTCTAAGCTTAATGGGTCCAAACAAAGACAAAATGAGAAGGGAAGTCATGCTTTCATACATAAGAACAAGATTGAACATGTACAAGATTATGAACCAACACCCAATTGTTAAATGCCAAATCATTATTGGGATTAACAATTTTCTGGATGCCCAATCATAGCCTAACACCTGATTGTGCAGGTCCGACGTCCAATTGATTTGGGTTAAAATCCAATCATGTAGCACATGCATGATTGGGCATTGGCACAGAAAACAACATACCCAAGATTTTTTTCTGGCCAACTTAGACTTCGTAGAGAAATCCAATGCCCATGAAACTTTAAGGGGACTTAGTCTAAATACTAAGAATGCTTTCTAAACTCTTTAAATTGAAAGAAAATGAAATTTAAACTACTTTAAACATGCAAGAATAGTGTTAATTAAGGAGCATAAAAATGAAAGAAAAGGTGCAGAGTACCTACCTCTGCAATGTTGCTCTTGTTTGGGGAGATACACGGAACTCACTAAAGCCCTTTGGTAGTGTAGGGGAATGTAGGAGGTGAGTAAAGAGAGAACACCCTCAATGGAGATCTTTACTATAACGTGCACTGTAAAGGTACCAAGATAGTTAGAGGAGCTTACTAGAGGGTGAGAAAGGGGAGTGTTGTGCACATAGGGCAGGCTTCTACATTGAATTTTGGCACTTTAGAATTTTTGAAGTCTTTAAATGTGTAGGGGAGGGTTCTATTTATCAACAAAATGTGAATTTCATATCAGTTTGGGTTTGGGTTGAATCTGGATTGCATTTATTTGTGCTTTCATTTGGCAAAATTTGGCCAGAATTTGGGTTAGTAAAAAGCCAATTACAACATGACACGTGACACTAGTGATGTATGGGTAATGTCACAAGGGGTGAATCCATATACAAAGCGGAGCACCAAAAGAGGTTTGAGATGTGTTAGGGCCTGTGTAGTCAATGACACAGTTAGCCTCTTATTTGGCAAGGCCAAGGGCTGCCATGTAGCAGGGCTAGAGGTAGGCCGTGATGTCTTGAGATGGACGAATAGGAATGTGCCAAGTGGTAGGGGGTGATGTGGTGTGTAATGATGGTACTTTTCTTGGTTTTGGAAGCAACAGTAGAAGAGTGCCATGTGGCAAATGGGGGGGGGGGGTAGGTGCTGATGGGGTATCATGATGAATTTCCATTTTTGAGAGCACCAATAGGATATTGCTACATGTTAGGGCTGATGCAGTTAAGAATTATGGTGGATTATTTTAAAGGGTATGCGTTTATGATCCTCAACGAGCATTTAATGGTCTTTGATGAGTATTTAATGCTTATTGAATACTTTTTGTCCTAATTCATGAGCTTTCATTTCAGGAACATTTTTGGGTTTACCGACTTCCAATGGTTGCACGACACTTTCTAAGTTTCTCGAGTGTTCCAATTACTCTCATGGAATCATAATCGAATTCTGACATGTACAAGATGGTTAACTATTAAATCTTTTAGATATTTTATAATTATCTTTTGAGAGGACAAGATGGTAAAATTATCTATTATAATCTAGATAAAGTTTTCTAGGATACTGTACTGAACAGTAAATCTATTGGACAGTTATACATAGAGATATGTAAAAGAATGCACTTAGTAAAAAATACGATTTTTTAAGAATGGAAGGAGTCAAGACAGGCTTGAAGGCCCAGAAAATCCAGATAGATATGTCCCGTCGTTAAAAGGTAGACAAAATGTCAATGTTTGAGAAATGTATGTAATTCGGATGTCAACATGAGCGGCACGCTAAAGATCAAATGCTGCTTTGTTGTTTATGGAATGCTGAAAAGTGGAAAGTGGGACCTAAATTGATATTTTCACATTTTTTGTGTGTTGGGCCACCATGACCATTTTTTCAAGAAACATCGTGAAAGGCCTAAATTCTAGATAGGATTAATTAGGCTTTTAGAGTTTCTGGTTTCTTTTTTATAGTTTAACTTACTATTTTGGAGACCTGTGTGGTTTGTGGATTAGTTTTACCTTTTTAGACCGAGGTCCCTTAAGGTATGATCTAACGCTATCTTTAAACCAGTTGTGAACCCGTGCGAATTTGCATGGACAATGTGGTTTAGGGTGTAATTTTTTTAACATATGGATTAAAACATTTATTAAGATGAAAAGTAATAAGATTAATAAACATGATAAGAAAATAAATGAAATATATTTAAAAATTAGAGTTGTATTTTAAGTAAACTTTCTAAGTCTTTTATTTTATTATATGTTGTTGTTCATCCATAAATGAAGTTAACATTGTCAACTATCGAATGGAGTATACAATCCAATTCATCTAGCTAAGGTGAGGCAAGTTTCATTAATCAAACATGGCATGTGCAACTTAACCTCACAATAA
>JAOXJP010200053.1:0-12088 GCA_025762735.1 Platanus orientalis
CCAAAAAACTTAACAAAATAAATATTTCTAAATAAAATAAAAATCATATTAATAATTTCTTCTCTACCTTGATTTTTTTTTCTGAAAAATAACAACCTTGAAATCATGTGTTGCCATGTGTCACATTGCATCAGTGACATAACTTTTCTTTTTTACCCAAGATAATCTAGATTTGAAATTATTCAAATCTCTTTCATGTGAGTCTCATGCAAGCTGTTTGGAACTGCTAATAAGTAAGACATATGGGCTTGGTGATCTTTTAGGTTATTGTTTTAAACCTGAACCATCAAAGATACAAAAAGCTATGTCAATTGGCAAGTAAAGATCATCAAAATCAAACAAAACCACCTGTAAGCTAGGGTTGAAAGTTCAGTCTCATCTTTTGTTAAACTGAAAGGTACACCCCACATTGAATCACTCTGATAAGGGTTATTTTGGTAAATACCCTTGAGAGAATTGATGGTGTATTCTAGAAATACTTCGACATTTTTGTTTTGTTTTGTTTTGTTTTTGTTTTTGAAGTTCTTCATGCAACCAAACTAACAATGATAAAACCCATACCTATGGAGCTTTAGAGCAACATAGATTCTATGATTTCATCCTTAAGGAAATCAGTTTCTAGGCAACCAGACGCAAGGAATTCAGTCTGACAGCTAGATTCCAAATTCGATTCTACAGGATTTGGATGTTTTCTACACCCAGAATGAGTTTGTGTTGAAAAAATATCTGTAGTTGTGCCACAGATTGACACACGATGTGTTGTTGAATTTGGTGCCTCTTTTTGGACCCCTAGTTTTTCAACTGAACTTTTTTTGGACACTTTTAACCTTCAAAACATCACGCGTTAGCTTAGAGTACATCACAGAGACTCACAAACACTTTTTCATCACAGAATATTTGTATCCTTTCTACACTACCAGACACGCTATACAAGGAGGATGGCCAAACCCTAGACCCACCTCCTCCCCCCTCGTCTTTATTCCTTACATGGATCAATTGTGCATCATGCACCACAAATGTACGGAATAAAGTATATCAAGTGTATCTGTTTGAAATTTGAAATCATTACTTTTGAGAAATGGGCTTTACCATTATAAATGAGCTGCAAATGGGGCTGGGCTGGGGGTTTACCCAAGCTCAGCCAAACATAGGCCATTCTTGGAGGAGCCCAAACTCAAACCATGTTATCCTGTCAAACTCAGCCCATTATTTGGTTCGGGCCAAATTCAGGCTGGCCCGACCTAGTTTTAGTCCATACAAACCATGACTAGTAAACCCTAGCTTATTTAAAGATTGGCATCACTCTGTACACATCTTGGTGTGCCAGAACGACATTACCATATCTTAAGTCCAAAGAAAAATTAAGAGAAACAGTAACACGTTAGTACCAATTGGGATCCTGAAGTTCACAGGTCCTTTTCCATGGAGCTGACCCCAATCAGTGATATCGACTGGCTTGGAAGTCTTCCCAGAAGATCTGACCTGCTTTATCACCTTTACTGTCAAGCCATGGGGTTTCAACAGTGTAGATGAAGAGCTGATCCATTTGTGCTTCGGTCTACATTCGCCATGTCTTGATGAAGTCTTAGATTGACTCTGCTAATGCGCTAATAAACCATGATCAATCAACCTTTAGTGATTAGTACCAAAAACTACAAATATAAAAAATAAAAAAGCCAACCTTTTAGAGACTAGGGAGAAACTAGAAAGAAACTGGTAAATATGATTAGTTAATTGCATGTCCATTTGTTAATGATAATTTTAGTGCCTCGGCTTTGGTGCGCATGCCCAGGTACAAAAATGGTGCTAAAAGCTTCTGGGCCTGACACATCAGTCATGAAAAAGTGATTTACACTTTTTGGGGTATGTTTTTCACTTTTTGACACTGGTGTGTCCGGCCCAGGTGCTTTTAGCACCTCTTTCGCACCTGGGCATGTGTACCTAATCCGAAGGGCAATTTCACACATGCAAGCGTGTCAAGTTGGGCAAGACTATGCCCAACTTGGAGTTCCTTTTTGGATAGTGTTTTGTAAGGACTATTTCCCTTATAATGGTTTGGTTAGTTTTGGTTAAGGCTGCAAGTTGGGCTGGATTAGGCCCACAAGGTTAGCTCAAGGTACAAAAGCTGAGTCCTCATTCAGTTCAAGCCCAAACCCGAGCTGAATCAGTTGGACCAAAGTCAGCTTGATATAATAATATATTTGATTTAGGCCTTGTTCTTGATGGCACAAACTTAACAATATAGTTTTGGTTCAGCTGGACTCTTCGGGGTGAGCTAAGTCCTGACCGAACTTTGGCCGAATCTTACTTAGGTTCTGAAACTTAGGCCCAAACTAGATCCAGGTCACCCGAATTTTTGGTTGAATGAGCCAAGTTTCAGCCTAGCCATGCCCAAAGCATTCATGGAGCACTTTTTATCTTCTTCATAGACATCCTCATCAATTGGAGAATATTATATGTCATAATTAAAACTAACTAATGTGTGCTTTAATATGAAATGATTTATTATTCACATTTGCTTGAAGACAAGTAAAAGACTATCGAGCGACTTTGGGATGCTCCTCAACTTAATTTGATAAAAAGTTTATGCACTTTCTTAAGTTATAAAACTCGTATGGGGGAGCAGTCCCTGATTATTTATTTATTTAATTTTGATCCCGCCACTCATTACATGACTTTTTGCAGAGGCTGAATCATCAAACCCATATATACAGAATAGGAGAGGCAGGCAGCGACTCATGCTATGCACAAGGGGATTTGATCCTTAGCCTTCCGGAAGAATGATGCCCTAACCACTTGAGCAGGAGGGCATTGGCAGGAGCCGTCTCTAATTTTTTTTATTTTTTATTTTTGGTAATCAAAATATTACATTGAAGATGAAGAGGATTCACCTTTGAAGGACCAACAAGTATTGTCCATCAATATATTTACACAAAAAAGACCTGATTGAGCAAGGTCATGGGCCTTCATATTGAGGGATCTACTAATTGCTCGAAGCTTACAAAACAACTCAGTTTTCAAAAGAGATTTACATTCTAAAAAAACATTGCAATACTGTGAAGGACATTCGATAAAAGAACTATGAAGAATTGTTGATCACTTGGGTGGCATCCGACTCCAACAAATAGCGATGGGTATGAAGTTGATTCACTAATTGCAAAAACCCAAGAGAACTGCTTCCATTTTAGTCCCTACCGGCTCTTTCCAAGGACTTTTCCTTATGGTTCAAGGCAGCCATTTACCAGCATGGTCATGAGCAATGGCAGATACCACTATGACCGATTTGTTCAGAGGCACCACCACATCGACATTAATCTTGATCCATCCTTCTTCCACCTGCTAGGAATCAAAATACCCATTTGGATACAGAAAGGAGAGGCCTCCTAGCTAATGGGCTCCATGCACCAAGCTAGGTTTGATAACAACCTGTGGAAAGACAACCATATATTAAGGATATGATAAGATTTTCCTTGAAAAACCGGTTTGTCCTGTAGCTTCCAAATAAGCAAGGCAAGAATTGCAATTTTAGATAAGGAATCATGCTTTATCCTCTTTGATTCCAATTTAAAACCATCCAATACAATAGTCATTCTTTAAATGATGTCAAGGATGCGAGCGGTTGAGGAAGGTGGCCCAAGAGAGAAGACCAAACTGATTTGGAGTTAACACAATCTGTAAGGCAGTGATAGACCGATTCATTAGCCAATGAACATACGGGACAGACAGGAGATCTCTCGTGAATTCTAGTATAAAGTGCCTTGTTTACCGCAATGGCCTCATGTAATGCTTTCCAAAGGAAGGATTTTATTTTTTTTGGAATAGAGAGAGACCATAGAGATTTCCATAATTGATCCCAATTTTGACCGGAAGTTATATGTTGGCTTGCAAGAAAGCAATATGCATATTTCACTGAAAAGAGACCTCTGCGATCATGTTGCCACATGATATAGTCCTAGGATATTAGGCTGGAGAAAGGAATGGATAGAACAGCTTGTTTCTCCATGTCAGAGATGTTGGTCTTAATGGGAGAGAGATTTCATTCAAAAGTTACGGGATTAATAATATCTTGAACCTTTAAATGAGCAAGAGATGGCTGGGGGTTTGATTGTAGCCGCCCTCCTCTAAGTTGAGAAATCTAACTATCACCCCAAATTTTCATAGATTAACCATTTCCAATAGCCTATAAACACCCTTGCTGGAGCACACTACAACCGTGTAGTAAACTTTGCTACCCCCATGATCCGGATGTTTTTATATGATTGCTTAAGATGTGAGTCTTTGAAAAATATATTGATTTCATTAAAGTAGCCCAAAGAGAATCCGGATGAGAAATTAATCTCCAACATTACTTTGCAAGTAAAGCTTTGTTTGTTAAAGCAAGGTTTCAAAAACCCATTCCACCATTCTTTTTAGAACATTTGAGAGTACCCCAACTCACCCAATGAATTTGCCGTTCATGTTCATGTTGACCCCACCAAAAGTTTTTTTGATATTTATCAAGAAAATTGCATAGATGCTTTGGGAGCTTGAAATAGGTCATTGCATAATTGGGCAAAGCTCCCACCACTGATTTTAGAAGAATCTTTTTTCCTACAGAAGAGAGGAATTGGGCTTTCCAGTTTTCGATTTTATCTTTGGCATGATCCACTATAAAGGTAAACAGATTAATCTTGCTTCGACCAACAGAAGATGGCATACCTAGATATTTCCTAACCAAATTCACAGTTCTCAATCCCAGGATCCTACTGATTTCTTGTTTTCAGTATGAATTGGTCATATGATAGAATAGAATGTCAAATTTACAAAGGTTTGCAAGTTGCCTAGAAGCCATTTGGAATTTTTTTAGGATGTCGTTCACAGCTTGAGCATTATTAGATGAGGCATGACAAAAGAAATAACAATCCTTTGCAAGCAGGAGGTGGGAGATAGAGGGGATTCTTTTCCAAATTTTAATACTAGTAATTAAGTTATGCGTTTTCGCATTTCGTAAGGCTGATTAGAGACCTTCAGCACACAGAAGGAACAAGTAGGGAGAGAGAAAATCTCCTTGACGTAGATCTCTTGTAGTGGTGAATTTCTGACCATGACTCCCATTTATTAGAGTTTGAAATGATGGAGTCGAAATACATTGCCAAATCCAATTTTGCCACCATTGGTTGAACCTCATTTTTTTCATAATTTTGATTAAGAAATCTCATTCAACTCTATTGAAAGCTTTACTCAGATCTATTTTAATTGCCATTAATCAGACCTTAGATCGATGAATTATTAGATGATGGAGAATTTCATGAGTAATTAGAATATTATCTGAGATAACTTGACCTGTGATGAAAGTTGATTGATTTGGAGAGATAAAGTCATTAATGACCTGTTTTAGCCGATTTGCTAGAAGTTTAGGAATAATCTTGTAAGAGACCTTGCAAAGGCTTCTTGGTTGATAATGACTTAGAAGCTCTGGGTGATCCTATTAGGGAATTAAAGTTATAAAGATATGATTAATGGCTCGGATATCTATGTGGTTGCTTAAGATTATATGGATATAAGATGTGATTGTAGGGCACTATCTCCCAATATTGCTAATAAAATTCTGTCTGAAAATCATCTAGACCACGAGCTTTGAGAGGCACCCATGCCAAACATAGCTCTTCGAATTTCATCGTCAGAGATATCTGCCTCCAAGATAGCTTGGTGCTCTTGGCTTAAGGAAGCTAAAATCTCTTCCACAATTTTACCGATAACTTCCTCAGCATGATGGGATGAGGTAAAGAGATGAGAGAAGTATTCTTTAAAATTTTGATATATTTTATCCTCATGGGTCACCTAGTTTCCAGTTGCATCTCATAATTGGTGAATTCTATTACGCTTCCTCTTTGTAATAGTGGAAAGGTGTAAAATTTTGGTATTTCAATCCCCACTTTACAACTATTGAATGCGAGATTTCTAGGCCCATAAGATCTCCTCACCTCTTAGAAGATTATCTAGTTGTTCTAATAATTGAGATATGAGATATTCTTTATGGGGTGAGTTTGACATCTTATGGAAATTGTCAAGGTGTTTATGGAGGTTTTTAATATTGATCCAAACTTTACCTAGATGATTCCTGTTCCAATGTTGGAGGGCTGGAGTTAACCTTTAAAGTTGTCTTGGGAGATCACTAATGGAATTGTTTGTCGATGATTGCCAAACCATATTTATTAATTGAGTACATTCCTTATGTTTGTCCAAAGCCATTCAAAGAGAAAAGGGTCACGAGCCATAAGCAGAGAAATTTTCAATGAAAGCTTCTGGAAAGTGAAGTCTCCACAATGCCGAGGCAATTCCTTAGTCTAATCGTTATCGAATTCTATTTGATCCTCTTGTCCATTTGACCAAGTGAAAAAAGGGCCTTTAGATCCCAAGTCTATAAGACTTACTTCATTAAGAATATAATTCCCAAAAGCTAGATTTGCATTGGTGACCCAACCTCCACCCTCTTTGTCACAAGCATTCCACTGATAGTTCCAATCCCCTAGACAAACTAGGGGAGTTCTACAACTTCGCATACTCCGAATACAAGCTTCCCATGATATTGTTCTCATGGCATAATGATGTTCACCATATACAAAGCAAGTCCATGGATTATAGGTCCCAGATCAATTTGAACCTTGATCCATCAATTTGTTGTTTCTAGAATTTTAAGGTATAGACTTGCTTCCCATAAAAGATGAACACCTCCTGAAAGACCTTCCCAGTCAATCTCATGACTCCATTTACTGCCAAATTTGAGTTTTTGTTGGGCCCAGTGGTAACTCCCTTTAGTTTCCGAAAGAAAATTTATTTGTGGGTTATATAGGTAGACCAGGGCCTTGAGTTGACGAACTATCGAGGGGGACTAGTTCCATGCTAGTATAGCCATCAAGTCTCGTGTGGTTGCTCGGAGGCAGCCACGCGTTCATTAATTTGGTTCATTTTATCAGGGAGGATCTATTGCTAGTGTGATGGAGTTTGGCCTATTTGATTATGAGCCACCAAGTATGTTGATGGATCAGGAAGGTCTTAATGGTTGGCCGAATCCATCAAAGAAGGGCTAAGACACATGGAACGTCAATGGATGAGTCTATATGGGTGGAAAAAGACTCTTTGTTTTGTTGTTATGGGTGTAATAATCCGGGTGGATCAATGATTTAGCCCATTTGATTCATGGGATTGGGAATGGTAAATTATAGTTGATCTTTTAGAATCAGTGGGTGGGTAAGGGGTATGTACCTGGCCCAAAACTGAAGTATGCTGATGTCGCTTTGGTTAGGGGGTGATGCTGCATCATCATCTTCTCCACGCCTCTTACAAACTACATTCATATAAGAGTATTCATCAAGTTCAAACTCAATGGAATGTTGATGTTCAAGTTGATGGTAGGTTATCATTTTATTTGCTCTGGCCACAACAAGAAATTCATGTTAATTGAGCTTTGTTCGCTTGAGTGATGTGGATATGGTGACTGGCATTACGCCCTTAAGAGAAAGAATAAATCTCTGGGGTAATTGTGGTCTAGGTCGCAACTTCCATCACAGCTTGGGTTTGTGTCATGGATGCCATAAGGCCCCGCTCACCTGGAGGAAAGTGAGCTAGGTTCAGGATTTGGGTATGAAGAATTCAGAGTAGCTGGTTAGAGTTGTTAGACAATGGAGCTGACCCAAGTCCAACAACAGGGCCCATGATAAAGTTCCTGGGGCTACCTTCAATGGATACTAGACCTAGGGCTAAGCCCAACTGGGGTTAGGCTTCAACCCAGATATATGTTAAGTCCAAGGGTGATTCAACCCTTCTAACCTTGGGCAGTATGTCTTGGTTTTATGGACCCAACTCAAGGCCTAGTGGTGGTTGACGTGTCTAACCCGAAGAGTCGATCAACGAGTTCATCGTAGCTAACACTATGTCAGGAACTGAGGAGTGGAAACTTTTTTCGCCAAACCTGTCAGAAGAGAACTGTCGTGTAACATACGTTCCGGT
Organism: Platanus orientalis; assembly: GCA_025762735.1. Classification (NCBI taxonomy): domain Eukaryota; kingdom Viridiplantae; phylum Streptophyta; class Magnoliopsida; order Proteales; family Platanaceae; genus Platanus; species Platanus orientalis. The sequence goes on from JAOXJP010200053.1 coordinate 7,990, forward strand.
TGTTTGTCGGCCTCAATGCTTGACAATTGCTTCGGAGGAGGCTGTTAAAGTTCCGATGGTTCCTATGGTAAAGGGGTGGCGAGGGTGCTTTCCTCTGGTATATCGTCCTGGTGATTCCTAAATAGACATTCATTCTCCAGAGGTTGTGAGACAATTTCAGTCTCTGGTGTGGTCTGTGGTTATCCATCGCTGAGCATTTTCGTAGTCATCTGTGGCATAAGATTTTGTTCTTGCAATGTACTAGTTAGATTTTCACTAACATCCAAAGCGTGCAAAGTCTATGGAGCCAGCTGAGAACAATCCGATGAGTTTGTGGGGAGTCTAGCATTGTGTGGACGATGTTCCAGCAAACCGGTTGACTGGTGGAGTCTCATACTCCTTCGTCCTGCATATGGGATGACAGGGTCTCTTCCGTGAATATTCAAGGCTGGACTTTGCCAAGGAAACCTATCATTCTGTTCTTAGTGATTGTCGGGGTCAATCTCCCATGTCTTTCCTTTTTGAATGGACCTAAAATCTGCACAGAGATTTTGTGAAAAGTTTATGGTGATCTCAGCTTTTCCACTCGTCATCTGTAATTGGGATTAAACAATGTGATAGTCTTTGATGGAATGACCTATCTTTCCACAATGAAAGCAAAAGAGGGGCAATCATGGAGATAATTTCAGTTGGATGTTCCTCCTATTCCAAATGGATGTGCGCTATCAATGGTTTAAAAACATATACTTGAACATGGGCTCAAAAGAATGGGCCTTCTGGGTGAATAAACTTTGTTTTATCCCAAGAGACAAAAACACCCACCTGATTTGCAAGCTGAGTTGCAACCTCCTCCGAATGGAACTATACTAGAACATTTTGGAATTGAACCCAAATTCTACATGATGGAAATCGAGTTGATATAAAGCTTGTTGGGGTTCCCAGTCGGCCATTAAAGCCAACTAGTTGTGGAAAGACCAAGGACTCTTCTTTTACACGAGTATAATCATCAACATGGTGGAACTTGGCAAGAAATAGATTTTGAGCTAATTTTTCAGTCAAAGCTCCTTAGGTTAAGTTCCAATAAGAACCCAACTCATGGATAAATATAGTTCATTAAAGGGTTTCTTGGTAAAAAGATAGAAAACCACACCTTTAACATAACTAGGTTGGGTTTGAGGGGACAATTGTCTGCAACTTTAACTTTTCCTTCGATAGTAGAAAGGTCAGCTATTTCACTTACTAGAGTTTCCATTGAAGAGGATTATATGGAACTCATCCACTGCATAGAGATATTGATCACCATTCAAGCCGGCGGGTGGGTATAAAGATAGGTGGCGGGATTTATCAGTCAGGGAAGGAGGAATCGAGATGAAGGTTTAGTTCAGATCAAGGGAGGGCAAGGGGAAGGAGGTTGGGCAAAGAAACTATATTGGGAATGACAATATCTTAGGGAGCATGCTTTCTCTCACATTGTCGTCTCTAATTTCTTGGGTATAATTCGACAAGGAACTCAGAAAGGGATTTGCCATATACACCAAATAATATACTATTGTGATGCTCAAATTTTGGTAACCAATCATCTCATTTATCTTAACATGACATATTCAACTGCTACATTAATGGTGTGAATGAACCGGATCATGGGCTAAGGCTTTGCTAGGCCCAACCCTTTTTGACTTGCTTTGGATCCTTTCTTGCTGCCTTCAACATTGTCTTACAGTGGAGAAGGAATCATCTACAGTTTGAAAATCACTCTATAGTTCAAACGAACCCATCACAACCACAAACATGGGTGTGATATGATTGTCTAAACTGTAGACGATTTCCTCTCCCTATGATACACACATACCCAAAATAGTGAAAATCCAAATCATTTTTTTTAGTACTTGTGCATAACAAGACATTTCATGATGTTTTGTGAGTTAGAGAGGATTCAAGGGCCTGTTTGAATACTACATTACAAACTCTAGCCTATGAGCTTGCCTAAATGAATCACTTAGATTTTGTTTGGATTTGTGGAACTAGAGAGCAAGATGGAATTGGGGAATAGAATTTGCTATTCCATCATTTGGATACATAACAGGAAGGGTAGAAATGAAATTACTAATTCCACTATGAACTTCAAGAATATAAAATATAGTTCATTTCTATTGATTTGAAATACATAGGGGAGAGGCGTTATTTGGCAATTCCTCATTTTGAGATTAAACATGAACATAACCAATAGGGATGGATGGGTTGGAACAAGACAAGAGTGCACCCAAACCAAAATATAGCACTTAGGCCCGATCTTGGCCCGTTATGAAAAGTTGTCTTTGGGCCGAGTTTGGGACTGTCCAAACTTCAAAGTCAATGAATTGTTAAGATTATAAATAAATTTTTAATTACAATTTTTTTTCAATCGCAATTTATACTATAGTTTAGGCCATGCTAGATCATTGGAGCTAAAAGTAACATTAGGCCTAAAACTTGAGCCCCAACTAACCAAACAGTTGGGCTTTGGGACAATCTAACCCAAAACGTATCCAACTAATATCAATTGGATTAAGATCAATTCGATTTGAATCAATATCAACCAATTTTGATCCCATGATTCCAATGGTAAAAAAAATGGTGGTGGAGGTCAATTCAGCTAATTCATGGTCATTCCAGCTAAACTTAACTAAACCAAATGAATTTGATCCGTTTGACTTTGGCTATTGATTGAGAGATTCTACAATAATAACAATATATATGGTCAACTCGAAATGAACATGGCTTATCTTGATTTGGAACAAGATCTATTGATACTCAATCACATGATTTCAATTAGAGATACAACATGGGCAAGGCTCGGTTTAGGCGTGGGTTTGGATATTTTTTAATATTTAGGTTTGAGCCCGACCCAGTTTATTTTATTAGGCCAGGCCATCAATTTAATACTAATAATTTTAATGAGAGTCGAACTCAAGACTTACTATTTAGAAAATGGTTGCTCTAACCAACTAAGCTATAAAATTGGCTTTAAAAGACTTAGCAAATAACAAATTAAGTTTACCAAAAATAAAATAATGATTAAAATACGAAAAAAAATGTCCTGTCTAGGAATTGGTGTTTAGGGCATTAGGGGACGTCATATGGAATAAAATGGGTAGGAGTTAGATGAAATTTCCTAGCCCTTTATGATTAGGGTTCCCTCATGTAAGTAAGGTGTCTTTTGCAACGTCCGATTGGAATCCATCATAACACTACCCATACACGGAAATAGTTTTGTCAGACCACGAATCTCCACCGACACCTATAACATCTCACGTGCCATCACGCTCCTAATAATTGACGAATTTATGGTAAATTTTGGTAAAAAGATTTCCCTAGCTTTTAGACAAAAATACCCTTCAAGTTCAATTTCAGTAAACCATTCAACACATGTAATTACTGGCTTATTAGGGGGCTTAATTATTCCTTCGAGCATTAACTCCCTCATGCGTTACTGTTGAAGGATATGGTGTTAAACTGCCAGTAACGTAAGAAAAGTATAATGACGAAAATATCCTTATCATCTTAATATCCATAATCTATACTTAGGAGATAAGTATGATTATCAACAGGAGAGCTGTTCTGACGAAAATGTTGCGTAATTACCGGAAAATCTTAGGACATTTTTTAGAAAGTCGGGTAAACTGGTCATAATGGAAAGTAGCTATTGGACCCTGTGAAGAAACCGACTAGTCCCTATTCCCTCCCACATGCCCGTGCAATTGACCAACGACTGGTTATGTGCCACGTGTAGTTCAACTCGATTAACTATGTACCATATTTAGGGTTTTTGATTTCTTGCTAACTGTTGCTTGAAAATTTGGCGGGCAATTGCAACAATTTCAAAAGAAGCAAACCCTAGAGGCCCCAACTCTCTCTTTCTTTCGTGATGGGGTTTCCATTCTCAGGCTTCTTCTCTGCAAGTTGAGGTTTGTATTTTTTGTTTTTGTGGATTCTGGTTGATCTTTCATGAATCCTTGCTTGATTTTGAGATGGCTTCATGGTTTGTGCTGGGCTTAGTTTTATTTTATTTTTTCCTGTTAGACACCCTTTTCCTCCTCTCTCTGTTTTTTTTTTTTTTTTTTTTTTTCTTACCTTATAATGA
>JAOXJP010200064.1:0-26037 GCA_025762735.1 Platanus orientalis
GCACAGTCGATTTGGGTAGGCCAGTGCTGATTGCTATGTGTTTTTGTTTTTGTTTCTATCTCTTAGATTGAAAAACAGTCCAACTAATGGGATTTAAACTTCTAAATTAGAAGCTATTCTAATTAAAAGTGTCCATTTAACTTGTATGCAAAGAGTAGATTTTCTTGAGAGAGAACTTATATAAAGATTTCAACAACCAATTACCTTCTTGGTTCAGGCACAAAAGTAACATCTTTTTTTTTGTGGGTATGAGAAGGAAATTTCCAAGTATATTAGTGAACTAGAAACATCTTTATCTACAACCCTTGATAGTCACCAAGGAGTATCAGACATCAAGTTGCGGCTACAGATAAGCAAGTACCTCGCTTGGCCCTAACTTCATTTCATTAGCATACAGCACACAAACTGGAAAGAAATATCATCAAAATAGCTAGCCAAAAAAAAAAAAAAAAAGTCTGAAACAACATTACTAATTTCCAATGGCTGATTTCCGCAGGTTGCACTACAATTTTAGTCAGGGGACAGAGCATCTCACTCTGGTACAGCCTTTTTGCTCCAAGGTTCATAGCTATCTGCAGTTCTAGAGGAGTGATTCTGCTGTGCCAAAATTGGTATAGCTTAGCGTGATTAGTCCAACAAAGGCTTTAATATTCAAAATAGTGGAGCTAGGTCATTCTCTTTCTCTGATGAAGGAAAATGATTCAATATGTCCATCTGCATATGCAACATCCCTTTGAAACCATCAGATTCAGAGCCACTTGATACTCAAAATCGCAAATCAGACAGTTCTGCATGAGCCACAGGTGCGATAACCTCACTGAATTATGACTTGATGATAAGTGGAACCACTATTTCACTGCTAAGGGCATATCTTAGCATTCAAAAATCGCTTTCATTATCTCCATTCATGCAAAGACTTATTATGATGACAAGGACCAAGTGCCCTTTAAATTATACAGAAAGGGGAGCCAAAAAGGGGCATCCATATGCGCAACACAGTATTCCACTGGCTCTCTCTAGGCTTATACAGGTACAAGGAGAAATAACACTAGAAACATAGAGGAATGCAACTCAAAAGTGGTAGATTCCTAGTTTGCTTCCCTGTTTTAGACTTGGGTTGATAAATATAGTTTATCAGCCATCTTCATTCATGCCTTCCATTTGTGTTTCCACATAATACACTGTGCAAGTAAAAGCCATAGTCAGCAGTTAAGTTTGAGTCTTCATTGTAATAAAGAAAAGAAAAACAACACTGGACAGACGTCTTAACCTTACAGAACAAACCTTTCTTCTATAGCCACTAAGCAAATTTCATTTACCTGCCCTGCCAACGTCAATTAGAAGAATCATTGAAGCCAGTGACAGTTTACTGCATCCTTTACCAAGTCATTCCTCAACTTGCTCACTTGTTGAAGAGCCTGCTTCAAGTTCATCTCCTCTGATGGCAATGCAGCAAACTCCTGCAAGAACTGGTGCGCCTGAGCAGCACCTCTAGACGTGTCATCAGGACCACGCACTCACTTGCACTTTCATATGTAAATCATAATCATACCGAATCAGCAAGTAGACAAAAGTCAACAGAGAAACAAAAATAGGCAAAAACGCTTAAAATTAAAGAGAAAATTGGGGTCCTGTTACTTTGACTTCAAACTTGGGGAGATGAAATAGGATTTGTTTTTTCTTAGCAGAGATGCTAAATATGTACCTAACTGGGGTGTCATACACGTTCAAGACAAAGAAAATGTGATATTTGACCTGCCATAGCACAGTCTAGGGTTTGATTCCTGGTTGATGCATTACCTTAGGGCGTGTTTGGCAGCCACCCGTAATGTAATAATTTCATTTCAAATTCCCAAGGCATTTGTAGCCATAAGGTGATGGTTCAAAATCTGATTTATACTGATTTGTAAACTAAAATTAGAAATGAAGTCATCTTAGGTTTTCTATAAAATGAAATGATATATGTTATCATTCATATTTTGGTGATGAATAAAAAGCAATCCATTAACAAATTGATGTGAATTTAAATGAGTTCAATTTCAACCATCACATTATGGCTTCAAATGCATTGGGAATTTGAAATAAAATGATTTCATTACTGGTGGCAGCCAAACATGGCCTTACTTAATCATTCATTTTAATATAACAATAATAATTGATTAGAATGATAAGATATATCACAAGCATTACACAGATAAAACAAAATCTCCTACTATAGCTTCGCAAGATTTTGTGAATCTCCACAAAAAAGGGATAAATCTGACCATTTGAATTATAACACAATAAAGGAGGGTTCTGTCTAAGCAGTACATCATTCCTATGGAAATCTAATACTGGCAATCCCTACAGACAATGGCTTGATCTAAGATGTTCTTCCTCTCAATTTGATGTCAACTTATATTTACCCTGCCTGATTTGATGATGATGTCACTTCACTCTACTACCAACACGAAATTGTAGTCGGAAGAAGAAACTAAAAAATGAAAGAAGAGAGAGGTATAGAGAAGTAGAGATCTGAAACCAGATCCTCATCAGCAGTAAGCTTCTTCATATGTACTTCAAAGAGTAATTACAAAAGAGAGTGGATGAACTTGACTAACCACCAAGATGATAATTGCTACATAAAAGAAAAGGACTCATCTAACTATAATTAAGTACAAGAGACTAACCTAACACCATGTACTGATTGCCTTGGTTCTAACAGGAAGATGCTCAACTATAGATTTTTATTCTACATTTGGGGGTGGAAGCAGTAAAACTTAAAGAGTAAGTGACGAGGACATCAAGTCTAGGCAGGAGCTTCAGGTCTATCGGAGATGGCACATGAGGGTTGCACCTATGTTATGGTTCCACTAGAGGGTTTTTTCATTTGTTTTATTTCCTAGCAAATTATATGAGAGGATTTTTGTTTTAGTAGGATGATTAGGGGTATTTTTGTTATTTTATATAGTTTAGGATTATTTTGGATAGGAGATTGTGCTAGGAGAGATATTTTTGTCTTTACTTATTTTGGATGTAATAACCCTAGTTGTGTGGGAGGCTATAAACCCCCACACGACCAAGGTTTTTTTATGATGAATAATAAAGAGTTTTAGCTATTTACGTTGTGATGTTCTTGACTACTCCTTCTTTGCAAATTAGGTGGAAGTTGATTAAAACCCTGGAATGGGTGTAGGCCATCCCTTGTTTAACACTAGTGGTGGAAGTCACTCCCATCCCGGGTTAAAGGATTATATCCCTTGTCTTTTCTTCTCTCTACTTGACTATATCTACAGGAACAGATTGCTGAAATTTAACCTTTTTGCACAAGAATTAACACTGGAGCATCCATCTTGGGTTTTAAATCACATCAAAGAGTTTACAGGGTTCCTAACACCTGGACGATCAAATTAGAGGAGGATCCTGGCATTCAGCTACAGTTTTTTGTCATAGAAGTCAGGCTTTACCAGCACCAGGCGTGAAAGTCTGGTCCCAAGTCATCTCACGGAAATCCTTTGTTCTCCTTCATGCTTGATGTTTTGATCCTGAGATTTTTCTAGGGACTTTTTACCTCCAGAACGATCTTCAAGAAGTGAAAATTTTGAATCCAAAGCTTCCACACGACTGGTTATACCTGATGGTCCAGATTCTCAGATGTTAAAACCTGCCATTGAATGATTCTACGAGAACATCCCTTGCATCAAATCTGTGAAGTACTTGAAGACATGGTTTTCCCTACATGATTATACACTCTTGGGCGACCCTACTGGTACCAGCCCCTCACTGTAACTGATTACCATCTGTGGCCCCCACCTGGGTCAAGTTGTAACTGGTGGAAGCTCTGTTTTGAGGTCAGGTTTTTCTCAATTTTTTTCTGTTGGAATCCGTGGCCCTTATGGTGATTTCCTAATAAGCAACATATCTAAGACTTTGAAAGGCTACTTGCACATAAGATTGGATGCTATTTCTCCTTGATTGAATCCACCTTGATACCCTTAAGTAGTGCTTCCATTGGACTGTTGTGGTATAGGTTGGAGGCAGGTAGGGTAATATTTTTTTTATCTACTATTTAACCTGATTTTTTTTAAAACTTGAACCTATTTATAAGTCATTCCTATCCTTCTTCAATTTTATACCTGTCAATTCCATATTTACTTTACTGCTTTCCTCACACTATCATCATATTTTGAACACTTTGAACCTATTTGATAACGTCAGATCTTTTTTATGGATAGCATCCTCTCATCCTTGTTCCCTTAGTTACTTGATATCCTTTTCATATTGCTTAAGTTTAAAACTTGTTTATTGCTTTGCATGCCTTAACTCTTGACTTGCATATTTAACTTAACTTAAAGGATCGTCTGAATTAGTGTGTGGAAGTGCAAATAGGAATCTTGTTTATTTTTGTTTACTACTTGGTCAATTTTATTCCTATCTCCTAACACACACCCACTAGCATATATGCATGCTGCATTAGGTCTAGGGTTTCCTTACCCGTAAGTTGCATTTAGGTGTAGTTTTGTATAATAGACTAGTCTTGCATACTTTTGCATAGCATGACATCTTTTATTTCATTTATTTAATTTTTTCGCACCCATAGCTTCTGTTAGATCATTCCAGGGAGTCTTTAGAGTCACCCATCATGTGCTCTTTGGTGTATGCCCACTAGATCCGGACTAAATTATCACTTCAAGATGTCCCTAGAAGTAGGACCTAGCTCTCAACTTACTCAGGAACCGGCCTTTAAGGAGTTGTCAAAGAAGGTGGATAGGTTAACCCTGACTATGGAGTCCAACTTTAAGAACTCTTTCAAGCAACTCTGGCAAAAGTTGGGTCTCCGTTCTAGGAGAGGTTCTCAAGAGAGGAGAGGGGATCAGACAGGACCCCACCTGGACCACCACTCGGGCCATGGATCCGTAGGTCACAGGCAAAGGACTCGCAGTCTTGGAGCCTACACCTCAAAGGACCCCACCTAGGGGTAGATTTCCAACCCCGCATAGGGGACCCCCACTAAGGACCCCACCCCATGAGGATATCCCTGAGTTTAAGGATGATGACCTGGTTCCTCAAGGCTATAGGTAGCAATGAGGGATGAGAGATTACAAAGGTCCAAGAGATCTCGAAAAGGCAGCCCTAAAAGCCATGCAGGTTGAGGTGTCCACTTTTGATGGGCGCTTAGACTCTAAGAGCTTTTTAGACTGGGTCCACGAGATGGACCAATATTTCGACTGGTATGAGATCTCCCCTCTTAGGCAAGTCAAATTTGCTAAGATGAAGTTAGTTGGGTCAACTCAGCTTTACTAGGATTCAGTAAAGCAGTAGATGTATTGGAGACATGAGAGACCCATTGCTAGCTGGGTAGAGATGTGTGAGAAGCTTAGAGAGAAGTATGTACCTCATCACTATCACACTAGGCTTCTCGAGCAGTATTATGCTATCCGTCAGGGATCATCTAACGTCATGGACTATAGCACGAGATACGATGATGGTAGATTGAGATGTGGAGTTCGCGAGAATCCAGAGATGACCATCACTTGCTTTAAGATAGGGCTCCGATCTAAGATTCAAATGAAGCTAATACCCTACTATATCACCACCCTAGAGCAGATTTACAGGATAACACAGGACATGGAGAGGTACATGAAACCTTCAGCTCCACGACCTTAGGATTCTAGGCGCCCAAATGAAAGGTTTACTTCAGGGGGCTAACCACCCAGAGTTGGTCCTGAATCTTCTAGATCTAGCCCAATGCTTGATCAAGGAAAAGAAGAGGTCAGAGCTTGTTCATCGAGCAATCCTAATAGGTGTTACAAGTGTGGTGGTGTAGGCCATTATTCTAAGGCGTGTCCACACAAAGAGCTTGCTCTCTATGTAGAGGACAACACCGAGGAAAAGACGCAAGAAGATCAGCCAACATTTGGTGATGAGACTGGCATAGATGAGATTGTTGATCCCTTGCAGGCCCCAAGTAATGATGATGGAAAAAAAGAGGATAGTTACTTAGCCGTCATGAGACCTTCCTATTCTAGCTATCCCTCGTCCCCTTTGCCCCTTTAGGTGGTGAGATGTGCTCTCACCCAAGCTGTCCCATAAGAGGATTGATGGAGGACTATCATCTTCTGTACCTGTACCAAGTGTGGTGAGAAGACCTGCAGAGTTATCATAAACAGTGAAAGTTGCATCAATGTGGTTTCCACTAATAATGTGAAGCGGCTCGGACTCACCATCGTCCCACACCCTTAACCTTATCGAGTGTCATGGGTGGATTCATCTTCTCTTTTTGTTACCCATAAATGTCATGTGCCTATTGAGTTTGGCCAGTACCAGGACAAGATATGGTGACGTCGTGTCTATGGATGTAGGGCATATGATCCTAAGCCGACCCTGGCTCTTTGATTTGAATGCCACGTTGTATGGCAAGACCAACACATGTGTGTTCGAGTTCAAGGGCAAAAAAATCAAGCTCATTCCTCTTTTACCAAAAGCCCAGTCTGGAGGCAAGAGTCGAGTGAATAAAGGGAAGGATGTGAAGAGTCTACACCTAAAGACCTTGAATATTCTTAGCTCTAAGGAGTTTGAGCAGGAGGTTCAGGATGATATACCAGTGTTTGCATTAGTCATTAGAGCAGTGACCCTTGATCCTAGTTCTGATCTCCCAGTTGAGGTAGAGCCTCTCATCAGAGAGTTTAGAGAGATGTTCCCTAAGAATTTACTAGATGAGCTTCCACTGATGCGTGATATTCAGCACGCCATAGATCTGGTTTTTGGAATGACTCTTTCCAATCTACCACAATACAGGATGAACCCTACAGACCATGCCGAGTTGAAACGGGAAGTGGATGACCTGTTGAGAAAGGGTTTCATTAGGGAGAGTATGAGTTCATGTGTCGTATCCGTACTTCTTACACCGAAGAAGGATGATTCCTAGAGGATGTGTGTTGACAGTAAAGCCATTAAGATCACAGTACAGTATAGGTTTCCCATTCCTAGGCTTGATAACATGTTAGATATGATGATGAGAGTTATTATTTTCTTCAAGATTGATTATCACTATATTAGAGTTAAGCTAGGGGATGAGTGGAAAACCTCTTGTAAGACTAAGGACGAACTGTATGAGTGGCTTGTCATGCCCTTTGGATTTTCCAATGCTCCAATAATTTTATGAGGGTAATGATACAAGTATTGAGGCCCTACATAGGAAAGTTTCTGATTGTATACTTTGACGATATTCTTATATACATCCCTAGTACGGAGGTTCATCTGAGCCATTTGTGGAGTGTATGTGAGATACTCCGTAGAGAGAGCCTATACACAAATCTCAAGAACTATGCATTCATGACACCGAAGATTATCTTCTTAGGATTTGTTGTATTAGGTGAGGGAGTGATCGTTGATCCTGACAACATCAAGTGTATTGTAGAATGGATTGAGGCTACTAGCATTTATGAGGTTCGTAGTTTCCATGACTTGGCCACATTCTACAGGTGGTTCATTCAGGGATTTAGTTCCATCATGACACCTATTACAGCTTACATCTATAAAGGTGAGTTTAAGTGAACCAAGGTAGCAGCCAAGGCCTTCCAAGAGATCAAGTCGAGGATGACTGAAGCTCCTGTCATACGACTTCCCGATTTCTCTAAAGTCTTTAAAGTTACGTGTGATGCATCTGAGGTTGGAATAAGAGGTGTTCTTACTAAGGAAGGACATCCTATGACTTACTTTAGCGAGAAATTAAATAAAACCAAACAAAAATATCCCACCTATGACAAAGAATTCTATGCAGTAATCCAGTCCCTCAGGTATTGGAAACATTACTTGTCGCAGTAGTTCATCTTACTTTTTGACCACAAGGCTTTGAGATATCTAGGCTCACAGAAGAAACTTAACTCACGGCATGCCAAGTGGGTGGAGTATCTTCGGGAGTTTACATTTGTGATTAAACACAAAACCGACTTAGAAAATAATGTTACAGATGTATTGAGAATAAGGTCTACCTCCTGCATACGATGAGCGTACAGGTCACCAGATTCGATAGACTTAGAGAGGATTATGAGTCGTATCTGGACTTTGGTACCATCTTCCACTCCTTACAGGGCGATCAACCAATGAAGAGTAAAGAGTTTATAATTCAGGATAGGTATCTCTTTCGAGTTACGTGCTTATGTCTACCTCACACTTCTGATCTAGGAGATGCATATAAGTGGTGTGACTGGCCATTTCGGTCGAGACAAAACCATTGCTTTAGTTAAGGATAGTTTCTATTAGCCTAGTTTGAAACAGGATGTGGCAAAAGTGATTGAGCAATGTTGTACTTGTCAACTGGCAAAACAGAAGAAACAAAGTCCAGGTCTATATTCCCCTTTGCTAGTTCCTCACAGTCTATGACAGAATGTGAGCATAAACTTCGTGTTAGGTCTTCCTCATTCCCCGAGGCGACACGATTCCATGATAATTGTAATGGAAAATGGTCGACTTCATACCATGTGCCAAGACTTCGGATGCCTCCAAGGTTGCTCGTTTATTCTTTGATGAGGTAGTCTGTTTAAATGGGGTGCCCAAGTCCATAGTGTTTGACCGTGATGTTAGATTTGTCAATTATTTTTGGAAGACATTATAGAAGATAATGGGTACTAGGCTGCAGTTCTCTTCCGCTTACCACCCTCAGACAGATGGACAAACTGAGGTGGTGAGCAGAAGTCTATGAACATTACTTCGTTGTCTGGTCCGTGAGAACCTTAGGGCATGGGATACAATTTTGTTCACTATTGAGTTTGCATATAATAATTCGGTAAATAGGATCATTGGTATGAGTCCATTTGAAATAGTCACAAGTTATAGCCCAGGGCTCCTACAGACCTTATTCTTATGTTTGTATCCTAGCGTCCATCTGAATCTGCATTTGCATTTGCATCTCATTTACATGTATTACACCAGGAAATCAGACGTAGAATTGCTATGAGAATGAAAAATATAAACGTCAACTGATTTGCATCGTACACATCGCGAGTTTCAGGTTGATGATTTGGTTATGGTTTATTTCTACCCTAAGCGATACCCACCTGGGGTGGCTCGGAAATTGCATACTAGGAGTTCGGGGCCTTACAAAGTTCTGAATAAATTGGACCTAATGCATATGTGTTGGATATTCCGATTGACATAGAGATTAACTCTACTTTTAATGTGGAGGATTTTATACCTTACCATGGTTATTCTACCCTGGACTATAAGCATTTTGCAGACTCACAGACACCTGTCCCTTAGCCTATACCACCATTGCCACTTGTCACCACTCGCAGGGAGGAGATTGAGGCTATTGTAGATGATTAGAGTGTTTCCACTAGACGGGGAGGTTAACTGAGATACCTCGTCAAGTGGAAGGGCCAACTGGATATTGACAGTACATGGCTCACAGAGAGCAAGTTGCAGTAACTTAACCCAAACATTCTGGAGCAGTATCGCAGCCGTTTAACATCAGAGGCGACTTCTTCTCAGGAGGGGAGAGTTGATGAGGATATTAGGTCCAAACAGGAGTTTCGGGTCTATCAGAGACCGCGTAAGAGGGTTGCCCCTATGTTATGGTTCCACTAGAGGGTTTTTTTATGTCTTTTTATTTCCTAGCAAATTATATAAGTGTATTTTTGTCTTAGTAGGATGATTAGGGGTATTTTTGTTATTTTATATAGTTTAGGGTTGACAGGAGATTGTGCTAGGAGGGATATTATTGTCTTTACTTATTTAGGATGTAATAACCCTAGTCGTGTGGGAGGTTATAAACCCCACACGACCAAGTTTTTTTATGATGAATAATAAAGAGTTTTGGCTACTCACGTTGTGGTGTTCTTGACTACTCATTTTTCTTCTTCCTTGTAAATTAGGTGGAAGTTGATTAAAACCCTGGAATGAGTCTAGACTATCCCTAGTTTAACGCTAGTGATGGAGGCCACTCCCATCCCGGATTAAATGATTATATCCCTTGTATTTTCTTCTCTCTACTTGAGGCCCTAAGGGATTTTTACGGGTTAATGTTAGTCTATATGATCATTTTCAGGTATTCAATCATCGGGTCACATCAATATATGAAGATGGCCACAATGGCCCAACACTATTAAATGATTTGTTTTGTCAAAGACCCCACATGGGTTATATGATTTATTTTGTCAGAGACCCTTTATGAGTTATATGATTTGTTTTGTCAAAGACTTTACATGGATTATATGTTTTGTTTTGTTGAAGACCCCACATGGATTATATGATTTGTTTTGTCAAAGACCCTCATTGGGTTATATACTTTTGGTTTTACTGCTTTGATGAGGACCCTTATAGGTTAGCATATAGTATGTACACACTTTAGTTTTGTTTGAAAACCTCTATGGTTGGTTTGGAGTATAAATATACTTTGAATCGTAGTAAGGATATATGTATAGATTCTCTTGTCACATTTGCATACGAATTTGGCATCCTTCGATTCATTCATATCTACTATTGCGCTTTCTTCGACCTCTTTACTCTGTTGTATATTTTATATATCTTCTTGTTGAGCCCATTAAGCTTACCCAAATTTACACCACCCTACAGATTGAGATTCGGAGTTTGAGGCACCACATGAGTCGCATTGTACATGAAGGATGAGATGAGATTAGGAGGCTAGGCCCTGATTTGTTTATGCTTTAGCATTTCAATTTTGAATAAGAGTTGTACTTATTTGATACTCATTTGGGACTGTTAGGGTGCATTTTATTAAGTGGTTGGGAGACTTGGAACGTATATGGATGGTTGGCCTTCGAGAGCCTTTACTTTGATTAGCTGACATGTTAATATTTTGAGTAGCTTAGATGTGGATGAATGACTTATATTTTTCTACTTATGATTATGGATTGTAGACTTTACATATTCCACTAAGGTAAATAGAAAAGATTAGACTTTACATATTTTTCTCCACTTATATTACTAGTTTTGGTCAAGACACAATTCGCATTATTAATGGCTCTGTGTCTCCTGTTGTTGGGATTGGATCTATACCCATTTCTCTCTTCTCATCTCCTTCCTTCGTATTTCACATTCCTAACTTTCATATTAACCTTATTTTTGTCAATTATCTTACCAAGTCTTTGAACTATAGTGTCATTTTCTTTCCTTCTTATTGTGTCTTTCAAGACTTGGTGACGAGGAAGACTATTGGTAAAGGTCATGAGAAGCGAGAGATATAGCTTTTTGATGTGACATCACACTTTGCCTTCCCAGTGCAACAAACATCTTCTTCGTCCTCCTTATCTGAGCTTATGTAGTGGCACTTTCGGCTTGACCACCCTTCCTACTTTACAGAAAGTATTTCCCAATTTATGTAGTTTTGTTTCTGTCTTTTTTTTATTGTGAAACTTATGAGTTCGCAAAACATTGTAGATCTTCTTATCCTATGAGTATGAGTAAGTATTTCTATTTTCTATTGTTCATTCTGATGTGTGGGGTCCTGTCCCTGTTACTTCTTTCTTTGGTTACCTTTATTTTGTTATATTTATTGATGACTTTATTCGTACCACTTGGGTTCATCTGTTGCATGCTAAACAAGAGGTGTTTTATACTTTTCAATTGTTTCAAAAGATGGTACATACTTGGTTTGATTCTAAGATTTGTATTCTTTGTTCTAATAAAGGAGGTGAATATATATCTTTTGCTTTTTGACATCCTTCATCAAATCACTTGTCCAGAGACTTCTGAACAAAATGGGATTGTTGAAAGGAAAAAGCGCAATTTGTTAAAGATTACTAGTGCCTTATTGTTCATTATGCACGTTTTACAGGTTTTTTGGGTAGATGGTTTTCAGATTGCTGCCTATCTTATGAATTGGATGCCTACATAAATTCTTGACTTCCACTCTCCTCTTTCTTGTCTCCCCAGCTATACTCTTGGTTCCTCCCTTCCTCTCAAAGTTTTTGGGTGCATTTGTTATGTCCATGTACCGAAGTTGGATCATTCCAAGTTGGACCCCAAGACTGCATTTTCCTTGTGTATACTCCAAATCAGAAGGGCTATAAGTGTTATCATCCATCTATTCGGAAATGTATTATTTCTATGGACGTCACATTCCATGAGACTATTTCTTTCTTCTCTATAAGTCATCCTCATCTTTAGAGAGAGAAACATCTTGTATGTGAAAATGAAGTTGTTCTTCCTATCCCTGGTCCTCCGTATTCCTTTGATGTTGATGGATGTCATGGCAAGGAGGAGTAATAAGTTGTTCCAAATGAGGCAGAACCAACTTTAAAAAAAAAAAAAAATTGGTGAAAGATTTTCCTCATGTGTTTATCAGAAAGAGGCAAAAGGTTGCTCCTATCTTTCATATGCTCTCCAACAAGTCGCCTCCTCTTCAAGTATTGCTTCCACCATACTTCTTAATGATTTTCATTTGCTCATTGTTGTTAGAAAAGGTACCTGAGCTTGTACTTAACACCCCATTGCTAACAATGTGTGTTATGACTCTTTATCTCTTGAGTTTAGAAGATGCGGACAACATCATGTGACTTATGTATGTACCTTCACATAAGAGGGCACGATTTAAATTTGCATGTTATGTGGGGTCAATTCAAATTTTATACGGGGTGGAAAATTTTGTAATAATGCCAATAGTGTTATGGTTAGTTTAGTTTTTTGGGGGTTGTAATCCCGTTTTTCACTTTGGACTCAATTTTTCTACGGCCAAAACTTGATTTTTTGGCTTGATTTTGGTGTCATTAGATAGGTTATTCATTTACCTTTCTAACAAGACCAAGATTGCATAAATCCGAGGTAATTTAGAAAAGTTATGACCAAATTACTAAGGGGGTTTCAATAAAATGGGAATAATTTTTTTTTTTTTAAGTCTTAAGTTTTAGTAGTGTTAATTTTTAGGAATGTACGTTTTTAGAAAGTTGTGTATTAGAAAACTTGGCTAGCAAGTGTAGGACTTTTAGGAAGTTTATAATTTTAGCAAGTTCTAATTGTTTAAGGTTTGCAAGCCTATTTAAAGGTAACCCCTCCCCCATAATTTGATTGCAAAGAATAAACAAGTTTTTGAAGATTTGGGTGTTCCCAAGGTGTGGTTGTAGCCATGTTCTCCTCTCCAAGGGTTGATGCCATTTCCTAGGCTCCCTCTTCTCTCCATGTGGATTTTAGCACCCTAGTGCATGTGAGTATCCACCTCATCATCCCTATTTCTCTAAGGTATATCTCTTATCTTCTTTTCTTTATACTTTTCTTTTAGTTTTTTATTCTCCTCTTTCTTTTTGAAATTCCTTCTTGAACCTCCATTAAAGCACCTTCAAGTTTTTGAAATTCCGTGATTTAACCTATTAATTCTTATCGGAATTTAATGAAGTTAACTGTAGAACCCTGGAACAAGGTTCAAAATTTCCATTTTGATGGATTTTTTTCTATCAGGATTTATGAAATTTCGGGAAAATTTTGTTAGAATGTTTCAAAATATTGGAAAATTTATGAAAATTTTGATGTGAATTGTTATGAAAATTTCAATCTATTGTTCAGCATGATTGCACACTCGCAGCTCAAATAATTATATAAAGCATTTAATTTATGTACAAATAAATCATATAAATAAATAAATAGTTGCTAGTCATTTTTTATAGACAAATGACTACCAAACATGTCAAATTGTATGATTTCATCAACTAATTCTTCATCTTAAATAAGTTATTTTGTAAACTTTATCTAACAGAGTTATACAATAGTTTTTGTAGTACATATCTAATTTATGCATACATACTAAAATAATCAATTATATAAATATATGTTTTGTCATTTTTTAAAAGAATCATTTTACTTTTTATAAACAAAAATTAAGCAATATTGTTACTAGAAAGGTTTTAACTGGAGTTATTATTTTTGGTCTAGAATAAACAAATTGAAAATCATAACAAACTATAGATTTAAGATAGGAATAGCCATACATAATAAATCTTGTCGAAAGTATTGATATCAGCAAAACTTTGCCAAAATTTTGTCAATGTTTCGCTAATATCGACATAGTTTTGGTGACATTTCAAAGAAGTTTTGGAATTTTTGTATTCCTCTTGTATTTTATTTCGCTGCCCTTTGAAGTGGGGAAATTTTGACAAAATTTCGAGAAATTTAATTGAAATTTTGAACCATGTCTTGGAACATGTTAGAAATGGCAAAAAAAAAAAAAAAATTCAGAATTTTCTAACATATCAGAGGAGCATTTTGGTAATTTTTGGATTTTCTGTTCAAAATTATAGAAACACCATTCTGTGCTCCATTCTTCTATTTTCTCCTCTTTTTTGTTCTAATTCCTTCTAATCTTCTTTCTATGATTTTATTTTCTGATTCTTAAATTTTTATGTCTACTTGATTGTTTTTAAACTCTATTCTTGATTTATTTGTTTTCACATCCTTTATTTTAATTTATTTGAGGGTTTTGGAATTATTCTACAACACTTTTCGGTATCTTCCCCCATCGTACTGCATTGTGAAGGCTTTCTCTACCTTTTTATCCTCTGTTTCCATTCCATGTAATGTTCCCCAAGCTTTATCCCGACCTCAATGGCAAAAGACAATGGATAAAGAAATGCAAGCACTTGAAAAGTGTAACTGTATATACTATATTAGTTGTCTATCCCAATCCATGTGGAAAAATACATGGTATAGTGGTCTTTTACATGTATGTAGCAATGTAATATTTAAAGAGTCATGTAAGTGTATATTAGTGTTTGAGTTCGAAAGAATATAAGAAAGAAACAAGTCTAAGACTGGAAGACAAAAGACAGAAGACCTCAGTTCAAGGCTCTACAAAAAACCGACTCCATGCAAAAAAGGAAAGTTCCAATTGAAGGTTGGAAAGTGTGTAAAAAGGGTTAACCAATACCTATGTTAATTTAGAAAGACCCACCTTGAACCTCAGAGAAAGGCTCCACACTAGGAAAAATTAGTTAAATAAAAAATTTATAAAACAAAACCATAATCGATCACATCATTGGTCTTGATCGATCAAGCACTGTGCTGATTGTGCTCAGTCTAAGAACACTCAGAACATAATGCTCCATGATCAATCATAGGCACCGGATTTGGAAACTTTGGATATTCATGGCCATGATAATTTGTCCATTATTGGCATGCCTAAAATAAGATTTCTCAACTTCTCTATATATGAAATTTTTTATGAATCTTCAAGAAACCCTAGTTTGATAATTTGTTCATTATTGGCATGCCTAAAGTATTGATATGCCTAAATTTTATGAGGCATATGACTCATGATTGAAGTTTCTTGAGAAAGTTCCTGTGCTATTCATTAGTAAATCCTTAAGTATTTGTGGGAGTCTTTTATACACGATTCCGGGGTGTTAAAACTCTTATAAATCCGTTATTGAATCATGTCTAGGGTTAACCAAACCTTTGGTAACCTAAAAAGCTCTAAGAGAGACCTTTAGAGCCCTTATTGTCAAATCTTGAGAATCTTTTTGAGAAAAAATATGCTACAACAGTAAAATCAGCCTATTGAGAGGCATTCATTTCTATTTACTCTTCTACATTGACAGCTTCCACCGGAGACACTAGAAGCGACTTTGCAACGTTTGTCAAAGACACCAAACATGACAACCACCAAAAACACTCGGTGTGCAACTTACAAAGCGATCCAGAGCATCACAAGGTTTGTAAGTGGTTCAAATTTGATGTTTTTACTGTAATAGATTTAGGATAATCTATTAATAAAAACATAGGCTTGGTGAAGATCTTTCGAGAGTGGACGTAGGCCAAGAGAGTGGCCGAACCTCTATAAATCCGGTTGTGTTGTGTGTGTCTTTTGTGTTGTTTGCTGTGATATTCATTATATGTGCTAAGTATTGAATTGTTTAGTGCATCACAATCAATCGAGTTACATATTGAAAGAATCTATCAACCCTATTTCTGCTTTGCTATAGTTCGCTATAGTGTATGATGGAACGTCATGGTCTATGATAGCATTCTCTATGATCTAGGGTGCATTATCTTATTGATTCATTACACTTGCAATAATTGCATGCAAAAATCATAGTTGATCATAAAGGAGTGCACTAATTGGTAATTCAAAATTAAAACTTGTTTAAGTGATCTTGTTGACTTTATTGCTTGGTTTATTGATTGAATTGAATTTAAATTGCCTAATTGTACAAGATTAATTCATATTTAGTCAAGTACACACAACACATTTTGACCAGTTGAAATCCATATTAAAAGAATTTTATAATTAGAAGGAAAGGGAATAGTCAAAATGATTAACAAAAATAGTTTTTGTAAGCCCTATTCATCTCCTCTAGGATTAATTCGAGGCAGCATTTAGAATTTCAATTGGTACCAAAGCGGGTTGCTCGTTAAGGGCTTAATAACCCGAATAAGATCCTAGACTGGTCAAAGATAAACCTATGACTTCTAAGTATGAAGGACAGTCCACCTCTAGGCCTCCATACATTGATAGAACAAACTATGGCTACTGAAAGGCAAGAATGAAGATATACCTCAAGGCCCTAGATTTATCAATATGGACATCGATTGTATCCAGATGGTCCTTGTCAAAAGATAAAGAAGAAAAAGACTAGACCACAACTGAGAAGAGTGCATCTATTGCAAACTACAAGGCTCTAAATGCCATTGTGTGTACAGTAAGTCCGGATGAATTTCGAAGAATATGCAACTTAGAGTCAACCAAGGAGGCATGGGATCTCCTAGAGATGACCCATGAAGGTACTAGTACCATGAAACTCTCTAAGCTTCAAATGTTGGCCTTTAGATTTGAGACCTTACGAATGGAAGAAAATAAAAAATTCATTGACTTCTATACAAAACTATAAGACATTGTTAATTCAATATAAGAACTTGGAGAAGTAGTATAAGACTCCAAAATAGTTAGAAAAATCCTTAGATCACTCCTAAAACGATTCTATCCCAAAGTAACTGCTATTAAAGAAAGTAAGAATGTGGATAAAATCAAATAGAAGAACTAATGGGTTCTCTTCAAACTTTTGAGCTCAAATTCTAACTGAACAATAAAAAAAAGGGGATAACCCTAAAGGTTAAAAAGGAACCCTGCCAGGAAAAAGAATTTGATGAGAAATTCTCTTTCGTGGCTACAAAGTTCAAGAAGTTCTTTCGCAAAAACACGAAAGACTTTAGAAAGAACTCCTTCCAAAGAGGACTAGTGACAACTTTAAAAGGAAGGACAAGCACAATGAAGAATCCCAATGCTATGAGTGCAAGGGGTATGGCCATTTGGGTGCCGAGTGTGCCATCAAGAAGAAAAAGAAGGCCAAGAACAAGGCCATGGTAGCCACTTGGGATGATGAATCTGATGACTTAGATGTGGAGTCATCAGGTAGTGATGATGAGTCATCACAAGGTGTAAAATCCTTTGTCACTTGAACTAAGATCCCTTCAGAGAAATCATATAGTGAAGAAGAAGAAGAAGAAACTTTACTTGACAAGTTTGGAGTTGGCAAAACAAAACACCGAACTTAGGAAGGAAAATAAAGAATTGAGTAAAAAGATTAGCTCCTTGGAAGCAAGTCTCCTTCAAACATATCAAAATCCTTCTAAGGACTTAGAGAAGGAAAATGAACTAGTTAAAGAAAATACCAATCTTAAGAAAGAAAATTATAAACTAAAAGAAAGGTTGAGTTCTTTAAAAAGTGACAAGTGACTTAGTTGGACTAAATAGTGTTATTTTTAAAGAAAAAGAAGATAAAAGAAACTAGTTGAATCAAATGTGAGACTTCTAAAGAAGACACAAGACCTAGAAAACTATGTTAAAATCTTAGAAGATCACAAGAAGAAGTCACTAAACCTCTTGGCGCAAGGCAAACTTTAAGACTTGAAAAAGAAAGAATTTAAAAAGAAACAAAGGCAAACGAGAGTTGTTTTGGAAAATAGAACTCTTGAACTTGAAAAAGAAAAAGGAGTTGGAACAACTAAAGAGTTTTAAACCCAAACAAGTTTAGGTAAATAATACATGGGGTAGAAAGGATGAGCTTAAGTGTTTAGTGATCCACACAGCTCTTAGAGCTAGAAGTACATCAAGATGGTATCTTAATAGTTGATGCTCAAGGCATATGACAGGAGATAAGTCACTACTATGTCACTTTGAGGAAAGGAACGATGTGTTACCTTTGGAGATGGAAACTCAACCAACATCATTGGCAATGGTACTATTAAAGCACCTGGGATTCCCAAACTTAAGGAAGTCCTATATGTAGAAGGCCTAAAGAACAACTATTGAGCATAAATCAATTATGTGATTTAGGCTATGCAGTCAGATTTGTAAAAGATTGTTGTGTGATATTGGACAAGAAAAGTGATAAGGCTCTTGTGAAAGGTATACAGACAAGTGATAATTGTTATATCATAGAGTGCGGAAGTACCAATGCATGCCTCATCTCTCACTTAGATGAAACTGAACTTTGGCATCAAAGGTTGAGACATGTAAACTATAGGACTTGTCCAAATTAAGTAGAAAAGAGCTAATTAAAGGATTGCCTAAGTTGAACAAATTCCATAACTCAATATGCAATGGATGCCAATTAGGAAAACAAACAAGGGTTGTATACAAGAAAGACACAAAGTTGGAACTTCTAAACCTTTGGAACTCTTACACATGGATCTAGTGGGTTCTACTAGAACTGAGAGCCTAGGTGGCAAGAGATACTTTTTGGTTGTTGTGGATAATTTCTTTAGGTACACTTAGGTAGCATTACTAAGAGAGCAATCTAAAACATTTGATGAGTTCAAATTCTTTTGTAAAAGAAAACAAAATGAAAAAAGGACTCGCAATCAAGAGAGTAAGGAGTCATCATGGAGGAGAGTTTAAGAACTATAAATTCCTAAACTGGTGCAATGAGTTAGGAATCAAACATGAGTTCTTAGCTCCCGTTAATTCTGGAATAATTAACAGGAATTCCGAAATAATTGTTATATAGAATCAACCAGATAATCAATAAAGTTTAAAGCTCAAAGAAAGTTGTCGCAGTGTGAACTACTCGAACAACTAGCTCTTTCTGGCAACTTGTATACTCCTCAAGTAGCTTTTTTGTACTGGCCCCCTAATTTTTAAGCTTTGTGTTTTTAAACTTTACCACAACCTTTCGAGTTAAGGAAGATAAATGTTAGCAATATGAGTATGGGGCATAATTGTAATAAGGTGCATTTATACAAGGATATATATGACATGGGTATGTATAGGGTATTCTTGTCCTTTATATTAAGTACATAAATAATACTAGTCATATAGAAAGAGTG
Source organism: Platanus orientalis (assembly GCA_025762735.1). NCBI lineage: Eukaryota > Viridiplantae > Streptophyta > Magnoliopsida > Proteales > Platanaceae > Platanus > Platanus orientalis. The sequence goes on from JAOXJP010200064.1 coordinate 19,252, forward strand.
AATCAATCCATTGACATTCAGTCCCAAATTTCTCTCTCCTATTCTTCATTCTATTCTCCTCTTTCTTTGATCTTTACATAGTTATTTAAAAAACAACTTGGTATCAGAGCTTTAGGATCTCGATCAACATTGGCGAAGTCATGACAAAGTCCTCGTTTTAGAATTGATGTCAGCACGTCCGTACAGGTGTCAGAAGTCCCAGCTCCTAGGGTCTGGTTCGTTACGATTTATCATGATTTATGATCATTTTTTGAGAATTTTTATTTTCACATATAAGGTGGTTTTCAAAGGGTTCTTTATGGAAGTCGAAACCTTATCTTTTTTCATTGATATGCTCAATCCGATTAGGTGAATAGTTTATTGAGTGATTAATTTCTATTGGATGGATCATTTTTGGTTGCTGAACGTGAACTCATAAGAAGTGACCAATCGTTATTTGGTTGCAATTTGGAAGCGTGCATGAACTCATAAGAAGTGACCAATCGTTATTTGGTTGCAATTTGGAAGCGTGGTATTCGATTTTCTCTTCTTAAAGTGTCCCCGGTTTGGGGTTTCTTGTACTAGAGCTTCAATTTTTCAACTAGGATCTTTCCAATAGTATTCGTTGGTTATGGTTGCCATAAGCAAGGTCTGTATAGTAGATGCAATCGTTATATGCACCTTTTTGTCAAAGATTGAGGCTGGTGGACGGTATTGAAGGTGTGAGATCCAATTTTTGAACTTGTAACCTTAGGAATCGTGAATCTGTAGAACAACAACGTACCTTGCTGTTTGTGAGTGTGTGAAAGACTATGTAGCCTAGTGTTGTGTGGTGGCCAAGGCCTGTACTTTGTGGTTTTTCGAAATACTAGTGCCTTCTCTTTGTGGTTGTAATTATTCACATCATGTTTGAAGTCAGTCAAAATACCCCTACATCTTTGAGCATTGCCATTAACAATCTTGGTGGGGTTGTGAACGAATCATCAAATCACTTGTCACTACAATGCGTCTTGATGGAGCAAATTTTCTTGTGTGGTCTCAATCAACCAAGCTCTACATTACTAGCAAGGGCAAGACAACGTATTTGATAGGTAAGGCAAAGATGCCTAAACCAACGGAGTTGACGTTTGCAAAATGGGAAGTGGAGAATGCTATGGTGATGTCTTGGCTCATTCACTCTATGTAGCTTCATATTTCCAATAATTATTTATTTTTGCCTACAACCAAAGAAATCTGGGACTCCATGACAAAGACTTACTCCAAAAAAGAGAATAAGGTGTGCATGTATGATCTGCATTAGAAAGTCTCCAAGTTAAGACAATGATCAGCCCCATGCAAAATACTATTCCACGACTTGGGATCATCTTGAGCAGATGCTTGAGAGGGCTCTCTCAAGCAGACAGATTAATAGGCCATGTGTTCTTTTCTAATACAATAAAAAAATTTAAAAATAATTTTTGAAAATGCCAAAATAACCCTCATTGTTGTCTTCCTCATCAAATATCCAGTGAAGGGTAGATTTGTATTTGTGTAAAATGTTTAACAATACGTGTTTTACTCAAGCACTTTGATGTAGCAACATTAGAATTTCTGGAGAAATCCTACCCTATTTGGAAGCCCAAGATGAAGAAGTCTCAAGGGAAAAGGATTAATGGGAGTTGCCCCTAGTAGAAGAATGTTTAGGGTCTCTTAATTTTTAATTTTGATCATGTAATAAGGATCTTTTGCAGCCACAGAGTAGGAGTTAATGTTTAGCCACGTTTAGAGGGTATTTAGGGTAGTTTCTTTTCGTTTTATGCAAATAATAGAGGGGGATTTAAGGTTGGTCATGTGACCCAAGCAAGGGGGTATTTTAGGTAGTTTGCTTCTAAATTTTAAAAAGGGGTTTAAAAACCCTTCTTGATGTAAGGAGAGAGGAGTTTTTTGAAATAGAGATAAATCGTGAATTGATCCCACGAGTGGGCTGTCTCCTTCCCCTTTCTCTCATCTTTTTTCTATCAATCTCTCAACCCTTTTATAATCCTTTCTACCTCATTCCACTTCTTTTTATTCCCCTATAATTTTTCCTTCCCATTCAAATACCTTTTTTTTAATTTTTTTTTAAATTTTTGCTACAATAATATTGTTGTAGAAACGATAAACATTGTTTGACGATATTCCATCTATCTCTCTCATCTTTCATCCTTTCTTCAAGAAGTCTTGCAAAGACCTTCCTAGCCCTTGGATGACCCAAATAGGAAGGATAATCATTAGCTACAACCACCTCCTATGAAATAGGATCAAGCCTAAGTCAGGTCTGGTGGCAGCCTTTTCCCAGGTCCAATTCGTGGAAATTTTTCTGAAGATTTGAATTGAATCCAACTATCAACTTTGCTCAATTCAAGAGATTTGGACATGAATTTGGTGAGAAAAAATTGTTGGTTCAAAATCTTTAGCTGTTAGGAGATTGTGATCAGTTTGGTGAGACTCTGTGTGTGAATTTACCACAGTCCTCTATAACCCAGGTTCACGATTTTGATTTTTATAATATATATATATATATATATATATATATATATTGGAATTTCTTATATTCCTTATTAGAGAACTTTTAAGAACCTGCATGAGATAATCAAGAGTTTGGGAATTTTCTAACGCAACATTAGGGGTAGTTTAGTAATTTTCCAACTTTTGGGAAAATTACCAATTTGCCCCTAGGTCTGAATTTTCCAAATTCCATCCTTGGATAGTTGTTTGATTCTTGGAGGTTGTTTTATACTATTCGGTTTTTAGTTCCGCATCAATTGGTATCAGAGCAAGCTTCCAACTAAGTCCTATCTAGTTAGGGTTCTTGGGGAGTTATTTCTTCGGATTTTCTGTGTCCTGAAATTTCTCAAGAGGCAAACATGGTTCTCACCATTAATACTCTATCTAGTACAGTTGATAAGCATAGTGCAGACATTCGAATTATAAAGAGTGATGTTTAGAGCCTCAGACAAGAATTGGGAGCCTTATACTCCAAGCTCACATCCAGGATGAGACACACAAGATGTTTGCTAAGTTTATGGATAAGTTGCCTCCTTTAGATGCATCTGCTATAGGTAACCAATCAGTTCCGCCGGAAAAAGATAATAATCAGTAAGAGTAACATCCTTTAGAGCAATCTCATAGTGTGCATGGTATTGGGATAAGTCATCAGATTCAGCATGAGATCATTTACCCCAGGCAGGATCAAACTAGATTTGAGCAACCCAGATATGATCAAGATAGACTTGAATAGCCTAGATATGAGCAGCCTAGGATTGAGCAGCATAGACGTGGCTATGGAGATCAGGATTATGTGCATCATGCAAGTCATCATGAGTTGGATAGGCATGTAAGGCTGGAGGTATAGGATTTTTATAGACACCAAGATCCAGATGTTTTTCATGACTAAATCCATAGTGTTGAGGTGTTTTTCACTTGGCATGATATCCTAGAGAATAAAAGATTGCAGTTTGCTTAAGCCAAGTTGAAAGACAACCCGCATCTGGTGGGAGAATTACAAGGAGGAAACAGCCTCTTTGCTTGTAGGGGTAAGGCTACGTACATCTGACCCTCCCTAGACCCTGCAGTGGCGGGAGCCTCATGCACTGGGACTGCCCTAACCAAAATGCCCCTGAGTGGAAAATCAAGCTCATGTTAGCTATGCTTCAGGTCTATTCAATGACTAAAATACTCTTCTCCCTTAAGCAATTGTAAAGAGTTTTTTAGCACATAAAGTAACCAAAATGCAATCTATTATTTTATTAACTGACCAAATTGCCCTTGAGTGGAAAATCTATTTCATGTTAGCTATGCTTCAAGTCTATTCAAATGACTAAAATACCCTCATCCCTCAAGCAATTGTGAGGAGTTTTTTAACACACAGTACCCAAAATGCCCTTTGTTATTTTATTAATTGACCAAAATGCTCTTAAGTGTGAAACCTAGCTCATGTTAGTTATGCTTCAAGAATATTCAAATGACTAAAATGCCCTCCTCCCTCAAGCAACTATGTGGAATTTTTTTAACATAGTGCCCAAAATGCCCTTTATTGTTTTATTAATTAACCAAAATACCATTGAAAATCTAGCTCATGTTAGCTATGCGCAAATGACTAAAATACCCTCCTCCCTGAAGCAACTGTGAGGAGTTTTTAACACACAAAGTACCCAAAATGTCGTATATTATTTTATAAATTGATCAAAATGCCCCTGAGTGGAAGATCTAGTTCATGTTAACTATGGAAAGAGTTAAAAAAATACAGCTAGTTTCTCTCATCAAGTTATCTTCATAGTGGGTACACTGCACTAAAATCCCGACAAGAGTGGGCATAACGTCTTCACAACGATTATCGGGAACTGAAGTCTAACATAAAAGCCTAAACATGGTAAATGCAAAGCTTTGGTGCCCAGCTAGTAGGAATTAGGAGTCCTTGGTGATGGGCCATTAAATCTCAAAGCCACCCACCAGGCAAAGAGCAAACAAAATAGGGATGATTGAGATTTTTGAATATTTGTGCATCCAACTAGTAGAAATGAGATTTTTGAATTTCAATTCCATCCATATATATTTGCATCCAAATGGTAAAATTCTATTCCGTGGATTTCAATTCTGCAAAGTTGGAATTCCAAGGCCAATTCCAATCCTGTGAATCCAAACGTATCCTTATTCATGTTAAAAATTATAATTATGTAACATTTTCTTTTTTGATTAATAACAATGCCATTAGAAGGAGAAAGGAGAAAGGAGAAAGGGGAGAGTAAAAAAAAGACCAACTCATGGAAGAGCGATGAAGGTTAAAAAAGGAAAAGTACGACTCAATACAAATAGTCCTAGTAGCTCTGAGCTTAGCAAGGTCATCTGCGAGTGAGATCACTGAATGAGGCATCCAAGTGAACGAGGTGTTCAATGTTGATACTAGCCAATGTGCCTCATGAAGTAGTTTAATGAGTCTCCTAGAACCTCCTTTGTGGGAAGTGAACCAACCAATTAGTGTAGATAAGTTACCCTAAATCGTCAATGTCTCAATCCACTGGGAAGGGACCAAAAATGAAACTCCATAATCTCTACTCTAATCGAGTTTCTCACTCCAATGGGGCCACAATAGGAAAGAATTATAGCATATATATAATCTCTAAATCTCCTCCAATGCTAGAGGACCAAGGTTTTAATATTACAAATTTACAAGGACAGGAGGAGGCAATGTGGGTCGAAACCCTCAAGATAGAGTCCATAGAATTACCCCAAATAGTGTCAAGAGAGCTGATATTTTTATATAAAAAATAAATAAACAAGATAGAGGAAGAAAGAAAGAAAAAAGAAATGTAGAAAAAGGAGTGGGGAACATGACATCTCCCATACGGCCATACCCTCTCTCATGTTTAGATTTTAATACGATAAAAGATTATCTAGCTATACATCCAGGATGTCAAGTACAGAATTAAGATGGAAAGTTCTGTTGATTAAGGAAGTCTATTAATGGTCTTAAATAATCTCCTCATTGTTTTGATAAGTTCAGTGGGCAATAAAAAGGCATGGGTATTGGTAAAGTCATGTTAATTATATTTTCTTCACGAAGCATCTAGGAACTACTATTATAGCCTTAATTGTAGATTTGGGTAACATAACTATAACTGGTGATTACCGAACAGAAATATAGAAGGTCAAAAAAATTCTTATAAAAGAATTTGAAATTAAAGATTTGGGTCTTTTAAGGTTTCTCCAAAGAACTGAAGTAGCAAGGTCAAATTAGGGCATCTTCATTTCGTGGCAGAAGTATGAACTTGACTTTCATGGGACACTAAAAAATGGTTACAATGCTTGCGAACACACCAGTGAAAGCAAATCTTGATTGTGAACTTAGGGAGTTTCTTAATGATGTTGGGGTATTTCAGAGCTTGATAGGATGGTTGATATACTTATCACAGACCTTCCTTGATTAGCTAATTCATGCATAAGCCCAGGATTATCCATCTAAATGCAGCTAAATGAGTGCTGAGTATCTTAAAGACGTATAGTTAGGGTTTACTTTTCACTGGAATGATGATCTATTTGTAGAGGGTTATACTGATGTAGATTGAGTGATTTCAGTCACATATTGAATTTTACTTCTGGATACTGCACACTTGTTGGAGGAAATCTAGTTACATGGAGAAATAACAAACAATCAGTTATGGCTGTTCGCCAAGACAGAATATAGGGCTGTGGCTAATGAAGCTTGTGAACTTCTATGGATAAAGATATTGTTGGTAGGTCTTGGGTTTCTAATTGATTCACAAATGAAGCTGTACTGTGAGTCTGTGACAACAAGGTGGCTATCAGCATTGCTCATAAATCAATTCAGCGTGATACAATCAAACATATTGAGGTGGATGGGCATTTTATTGTTGAATATTGTAGCTAAAGTAATGATTTCTTCTATTTTTCAGAACAAAGATCAACTATCAGATGTTTTTACCAAAGCTGTGGTCTTTAATCAATATCATGATATTACTGGGCATGACTGACATTTATGCGTTGCTTTAGAGGAAGTGCTTTAACGGGCCTAATCACCTAGTCCGTAGTATGTAACTAACTAACTATATGTATGGGTGGTAGATATGTTTTACGCCTAAGTAGGGTATTTATGTCACTTTATCAAATATAAATAAAATATGTGTGTGTGAGATACAATTCAACACACTTTATTCATGTGTTTCTCTTCTATTTCCGTTTCTTCTAATTTTTCATTCTCAACCTAGGGCAAACATATATATATATATATATATATATATATATATATATATATACTGTCTATTATACACA
>JAOXJP010200065.1:0-12087 GCA_025762735.1 Platanus orientalis
TCTCTCTCTCTCTCTCCCTCTGCCCCTCTCTCTCTCTCTCTCTCTCTCTCTCTCTCTCTCTCTCTCCTCTCTCTTCTCTTTCCCTCCCTCTCTCTCCCTCTGTCTCCATTTTTTCCCCTCATTTCGGATTGTTGTTGCCGAGCAAAGCAATACCTGCTCGACCAGCCCAGTCGATGAGGGCCTACTCTGCTTGGATAACCCAGCCGAACAGGCTTGAGCAATGCCTGGTCGGCTAGCCTGGCCGAGCAAGGGTTGCCTTGCTTGGTAAAAGTAGCCGAACACGTAAAAAAATAAAAATCGTTACCTCCGGTTGTTGCCGAGGGATCGTTAGCATCGAAAAGATAGGGGTGGGGTGTGGAGGGGCTGTCACTGTCGTCGATGTTAAAAAGGGGTGGGGTTTGAGAGAATGAGGGAAGGAGTATTTTAGGTAAGAGAAGGAGTTGGGGAAGGGTATAAAAAGAAAAACAATAAAAAAAAATTAAGTGAGGTGAAATCAGAAATTTATGTGGTGTAAATAGCAGTTCCCTTTTCTTTTTATCACCTCAGTTATATATTTAAAGTAGTTATGTTCTCAAGTAACGGGAAGAGGCATAAAGTGGGGATAATCACTACTTGCTCAGAATCATATGAGTTCTTGTCGAAGTAAAATTTCTGACCTTTAGTTGATGAATTTTTTTAGGCCATGTTTTGGCAGCCATAATGAGATCATTTCATTGCAAATTCCCAAGGAATTTGAACCCATAATGTGGTGGTTGAAAATGAACTCATTTAGATTCATATTGATTTAGTAATGAACTGATTTTCATTCATCACCAAAAGATATGAATGATAACATATATCATTTTATTTTATAATAAAACATAAGATGACTTCATTTCTAATTTAGTTAACAAATCAGTATAAATCTGAACAAGTTCATTTTCAACCATCACATTATGGTTACAAATGCCTTGGAAATTTGGAATGATTACAGGGTTGCCAAACACGCTTTTATTTTACTTTTCTGTTCTAGATTTTAGTACCAAAGAAAATGGAGGATTCCGGGCCCTTCAATACCCAATGAATACTTTTTCAAAAACTATATGAATACTTTAAAAAAATAATAATAACATTCCTTGCCAAAGCCCTTCTCAAAGGAATCACCCATTCTATTGAGGAATTTTCATCAAGTTGATAAGTTTTTGGTTGGAAAAGATGTTCGTAGATCTACATTATCAGCTATTAATTCTTTGAACCATTCAACCTGGGGGTGATGGAGTCAGATTGAGTAAGATGAGAAGTAAGGTGTATGAGTTGACAAAATATCTTACTCTAACAAAATTTACTTCCAGCAAGGTGTCAACAAATGGTGGAGTTGCTATATATGATTCAAAAATTTAAAATAGAGAAAATTGCGGGATAGTCCATGACCTCTGCCTAATTTGCCAAATTGTAGAGTATTTTAAAATAATTGAAAAGAAGGGCATATGACTGGTTTAGTTATAATTTTCAAACATACAATTACAAATTTATCCCTAATCGGTAATTACACAATCGTTTTCGTAATCCCTAATTTTCACGGATTCAAATCATTTTCCATTTTGCATCTGCAGAGGAACGTCAATACTCAACGACCGTACAATCCTCTTTTCCAATACTTTGAAAGGGCAGCTGCGCTTCTTCTCCGCCGACGACGAATCACTGCAAACCCATGATCAATTTATTTGTTACTATTAGAAATTAAAGAAAATAAGAAAAGTTTTAATAGATAGAGAGATTGAAGGATATATAGAGAAAAGAATGCTGGTTTCTAAGGCAGAAATTGGCGAGGGGAGGAGGAGTGTAAGTCAAGCATTGCAAGAAGGTGTTGCCGAGATTCTTTCACCCTAGAGGAGGACTGTTCTTTCGTTTGTGGAGGAGGTTGGGTTGCCAATTCATTCACAAGGCCATCAACGACTTGCTGTTGCTGCATCACACGCTCTCGCCCTCCACCACCTCACGATGAGGCTGAAGCAGGCCGAGCCAATGAACAATGGCGGATCAGAGGGTCACCTATCAAATAACCTACTCAAATTTTCACATCAACCCTCCAGACTTGAAACGTGAATTGACACAACAGATGATCTAGTTTAACCTTCAGGCAACTCCCAAACCAGTGTTACCAGGAGAAAAGTTCATGGGGATAGAGTTGGATGATCTGGATGGCGCCAAACCACAACACTAAACCTGAACTTAATGTAGCTAAGGGGGTTTATGCAATCCGGAGACCCAGGCAATCTCTCAAAAGAACCCATTGATTAAGGCGCCCAAATGCTCTGTCCATGAATGCATCTCAAAAAACGGGAAAGGAGCTCCACCAGATTCAAGCACAGAAAAACAGAGAACCAACTCCAACATCTTTCCAAGATGATTTCTCTATTTCACCAGACTAATGAATTTACATAGGAATTGGGAACCAAACCGTTCTTATAAATTAGAAAAAGAAGACAAACCTCTCTACTCTCCTTTGACTAGAAAAGATATCATCGTCATCAGCTAAAATCAGGGAACTGTGTTCACCTGATTCAATTCTAAAAGATAAGAACTCCATTTAAATTAGAAACAATGGTATCAGTGTCTGTGACTAGGAAGTTCATATGTAAGATCGGCAAGCACTTCATGTGACTAGGAAGTTCATATGTAAGATCGGCAAGCACTTCACCTAGGCTAAAAAGACAATCATATATTCCACAAAGGGCTAAAATTAAAAGGTTGCAGGATTGTAGCCAAAAACCACAACCACTACCATGTTTCAACTTTCAACCCAACAACAGGTTACAAGTTAAACAAATTGAAGCATGATAGCAATGTGGAAATTCAATGGGAGGGCATTCAACATAACTACACAAACATCTGTAGAGCAGATACATAAGAAAATGGGTTAGATGTTGCAGAGCTTAACTGAGATGACTGGTTTCAACCTCGTACTCTGCTGCACCAAACTTCCTCCACTCTACGGATTCCTCTCCAGAGTCTTCTTTGCTATCATCTTCTTCTTCATGACGACTGGTGGGTGTCGAAGGGTCTCGTATGGCTTATCTTCCGTCCGATCAAACCCCACTTCATGCTGCGTGACGTTACGCTGTACCAGCTCTACATCACTGCCCCCCACTTCGTCACCTCCAACCTGCAGGTGTCCATTTCCTTCCGCAACCCCAATGACGAAAATATCGGCATGTACGCTTCCTAACGAGGCCAATAGATTAACGCCCACTTACCAGAATTACAAGGGTATCAATGACGGGTCTTTGAACAGTTCAACGTTTTGCATACAGAACTACTTCAATTAAAGTTATCGTGCGATCGTAGGAGAGCGAGGAAGTGGGAGACAAATTAGTAGTCCCAAATCTAGATCAGGGTCATAAAAGAAAACTCAAAAATTTGTTGAGATTTTTTTTCAGTATTTTACCCTTTACATACCTTTTTCGAAATATTTTAAAATTTGATATCCATTTTTTCAAATATGACATTTTGCCAAACTTGATGGATGATCCAGAAAATTTTCCTTTAAAATATAAATATATTTATAGCCTGTTTGGCATAATTACTTGTGATGTAATTATTTCATTTGAGTTTCTCAAGGTACTTGTAGCCATGAGGTGATGATTTGTAATGAATTCATTCAAATTTATATTGATATTTTAACTACAATTAGAAATGAAGTCATCTTAGATTTTTCTATAATGTGGGTGTAAATTTGAATGAGTTCATTACAAAGCATTCCATTGTGACTACAAAAGCCTTGGAAAACTCAAATGAAATGATTACATGTGATTGCCAACCAGTCTTATTAATTTCATACATATAAACTTATATATAGTTTGCCACTGCCATTATATACATTTACAAATATCTTTCCTAACTTTTGTCATTTGACCAAAAACATGAAACGAATTTACAAAAGGTTCTCTCCAATTTCAATTGGCTCACGGGCATCTTGAACTTTTTTTTCTACAAAACATTTTGTGACTATAGAAGTAGGTACAAACATAAGGTGTTTGTTTGCATCACGCACATGTATGGTGTATTGTGTGTGTGCACACATGCATATTTATTATTTTAATCTTTACTTAATACTAATAATTATATTTACTCAAGTAAATTAGTTTAATTATGATGAATGACGGCCTTTGATTATACAAGAATTAAGAGTCATAACATTTAGTATACCTATTTATGAAAAGTAATGACTCTTTAGTATATCTATCATTAAAGAGTTGCAATGTTGAAGTAATCCAAAAGACTCAAACTCGCTTTATAAGAAGTTATAATCCATACAAGGTATTACAAATCAAAAGTCAAGTAATCCAAAAGACTCAAACTCGCTTTATAAGAGGTGATAATCCTTACAACAAATGTATTACAAATCAAAAGTCCTATAACTTTTGTTTGAAAAAAAATAAACTTTCCATTGTGAGTCTGGGTTCTTTATATAAGATAAGGGCATGCGCATAAAGGGAGCATACTAGAGCACAATTATCTTCTCCCATTAAGGAGTTTGAGATCATACTTTTAGTTCTAAAGAGCCTTTGGAGGATTATATGAATCTGTTGAAGAAGAACACATACCATTAGGGTTTGATTGCTAACATACATAACACATTGAGGAAGATATATATCCGAATGGATGCAATATCAGATTTAAGGAGAGTGCACTTGCATATGCCTCGGTCTACAAATACTTTAATCTGATAAATCAATCATACTTTCTCTAATTTCAGTTAAATTTATTTTCAAAAACTCTCTAAGTTCCCATTTTCTTTATGCAAAAAACAATAATCTTAAGTAATCTAGTTGTGGAGTAAAGAAAATTTAAACATCTGCCACCACCAACAACAATGACAATGCTTAATGAACCTACACCATCTTAGTTTATAAAGGTTGCAAAATGGTGTAGAGAGGAATCTCCGATGTTATAGCTCTAGTTCCTTCATCAACCTCTCCAAAAAAATATGTAGAGGCTATCAAATCACCACCAAGAAAGTTGTGGAAGTCTCTAACTTTCGTGGGGGGAGGAGGGGCCTCGTCTCTAAGCTATGCCTTGCCTCGTATTGCTTGCTTGAGTATAACATATGATGCTACTACTCATGGGAACCAAGTTGATCTACCCATGGATGACATTCTTATCAAAGTTAATTAGAAACATTCCATCAAGAAGGTGTAACTATCATGACCCGGATCCGTGGGTCGTGTTTAAACTTGAATCTGGATCCGTAACATTGATTGATATGAACCAAACCTATATCTCATGGTAGGGAGATCCTGTTTTCTGAGTGTGATACTTGTCCTCAAACCAATATCCAATATAAAATTTTTATTTTTCCATTAGTCCATTCTATCAAATATAAATCAAACACATAATGCAACGGAATAAATAAATGTAACTCATACAAACCATTCACAATCACATGCTGCAATGAAGTTTGCTCAATCATTTACATTTTTTCATATCAAAATACAACAGAATAGATAATGATACCAATAAACTAAACCAAAGTGAAGTGGAAAATATCACCATATCCATATCTAAACCAATTGAAGATATCTAAATGTCTATATCAAAATAAAGGCTTTCACAAGCCATCAACGTAATAATAATCTACATCCTCAAAAGAGGTATAAACCAAGAAATGGAAATGAAAGTATATCTCATGTAAAAAACTGAAGAACAAAATGAAATGTAAACTACATGCCACTTGCCCAATGCCTCTCTCCTCCTGTATCTCACGTGGCTCATGAATCATCTCTATCCCTATCACTTTGATTTGTAGGATGGTGCCAATTGGATTGAACTTGACGGGCTTAACGGAAAGACATACAAAATATGCAACATAAAGAAAGGAAGCCGAAGCAAGCATGGCAACAGATATGGATGAATTAAGATAAAGTAAGGATACAAAATGTGTAGGCATGTGTAACACATAATCTAAACATATCTTCTTATTGCAACAAAATATATTTACGCCATGAAATAATCAATAGGGTTTTCAAATCAAATTCAAGTGTGCATATGCTATATGTTAACCCACTAGGGTCTCCATCAAAGACTAAAACCACATGCATATACCCTAAGTAGGGCCTTTAGGGAAATCAAATCATACAAGTAACCAAAGTAGGGTCTTCGATAAATCAAATCATATGCAAACAACTCATGTAGGGTCTCCAACAAATCAAATCATATGTAAATGACCTAGGTTGGGTTTCCGAAAAATCAAATCACATGAAAACAACCTATGTTAGGTCTCTAACAAATCAAATCATATAATAGTAATGGGCCATTAGGGTAATCTTCACCTATTGATGTGACCCAGTGATTAAGTTCTTGAAAAGAGTCATCAAGATTAGGGAACTATAACAATCTTCACCAATTAATGTGACTCGGTGATTGGGTACCTGAAAAGGGTCATATAAACCAATGTTAAGCAAAAATCCCCCATGACATCAAACGTTTATCCCATCCCACATAATTCACCAGGAACAAAGAGTATCAAATCAAATCCACGTGTTCAAATGATGTGTCTAATCCATGTTTAGGTAAAGTATTGTAACTACTACATAAGTGTGATATACAAAAGATATATGTCTGTTCAAACTTTTAAAGAGTCCAAAACCAAATATGCCAATATCATGTACAGAGTTAAAACCAAGATATAGATGAGGATGCCTGGTTCAAATCTATGGATATGTAGAATTTTGTAAGATGTAAAATATTTTCATGCCAAATGCGACCAAAGATAACACAAGGCACCTCGAATGCTTCAAAACTCATGTAGAGATCTAATGAGAATGCTCTTTTAAATACCGAATATAAACATGGATGGAACCAACATGCTTAGACTATCAAAATACTAATGGACTCAAATCCTAATGTGAACACAAAAATTTTACCATTCTAGCATGAAAATCAATAAAATTAATACAAAACAATATGGATTAACAAGGAGCAAAGAAAATCCATCAAAATGAGCAATGAGAATATGTAAAGAATCCATATGCATGGTATAAAACTTGTAAATCATTGATAACCAATAATGTGACCATAAATCAAATAGATAGAAATCATAATTGTAAGGATTCAAAGGAAATCAAAGGTACGTCACATGAAATCTCCATATCTATCCCAATGCTATGAGAGTCCAACAACAACAATTCCCATCTTAGAGTATAGATCCCTAGACTTGCCAAACAAGGTGTCAATATCATGAAACTTAAATCATTATCCAAAAACTTAGAGGTAGAGAAATAGAACATCTAAATCAAACTTAAATCAATGTAACTAGGATCCAAACATCCATAGAGTTTAGGCAAAAAACCATTCAAATTAAACCTCAACATCAAAAGAACTAAGATCCTAGGAGAGGAATTGCATATAATGTATATCAACTTACAAATGACTTCTAATCCTTGGATCCAAGAGGATCTTCCTCCCATAAATCTTTTCCCTTTGAACTCTCTTTCTTCTCTGAAATTAACCAAGAAACAAAAATCAAAAGCTATGAATTTTTTAATGAAAAACTGGAGCTAAGCAACTACCATGCTAAAACCAAAGTTTTTGAGCTTACCTTGCTCCTTGGAAAAAAAAAAAACATCTTCTCATTTCCCAAATTTCCCCTTTTCTTTCTCTCTAAGCTATTTTCTAATTGTTTTATGTCTAAAAGAGGCAAAAATGAGCTTAAGTTTTGATTTGCATAAATCCCAAGGCTTAAAGTGGCAAATTTGTAAATTTTTCCAACTTTATAGCAAATTTGGGTGCTAGAACAGAGTTATTTGAGTGCTTGGATTGCTTGATTTGAGCGCTCGAATGAAAATCAACTTCTAGTCTGCGCATGTTCGAGCAATCCAAAACTTGCTCGAGCACTCAAATATTTTCAGTACAGACACCCTGCATGAAAACCACCAAAACTTTTTATAGGAAATTCCAATTCATGCATCGTTTATTTCGTTGAAAAGTAGACTCATAGATATTTTCAATGGTGTATGATTTGTAAGCTAATTCATTCAATATTAATGCAGGTTTACTTATAAAGTTATCCCAAATTTGTTGGCTTGTCAACATATACACTTTATGGGAAAATGATCATAGCTTTCTCTAGGGAACTTCAAATTACACACCATTTGTTCCATTTGAAAATAGACTTATAGATCTCTCTAATGATGTATGGGTTTTAGGGTGATTCCTATGGAATTAACACATTGTGGGTCTCGGGTTGGGTCGCATAAATCATTTCCAGTTATCATTAAGTAAGTTACACTAGTGCATGTGCTCATGTTTCATGCACTTATGAGGGTTTTTGTACAAGGTGTCTTATGAAAAAAAATCTGAAAAATCTGGGAGGTTCGAGTGCTCAAAGGATATGTTGGAATGCTTGAAGAAAAGGACACTCGAAAATCCAAATGTGGAACATCTTGAGCACTTGAAATGCTCAATTGGACTTCTCAATCCCTGCAAGAAAGGAATCCAAGAAAATTAGAAAACTTTCATTTCTAACTTGGTTAGGGTTTTGCTTTGTTTAGGATTCTTGTAATGTCTATATAATCAATAGAATTTGTCCAAAATTAACACAAAAATATAAAGAAAGAGGGAAAGAGGAAGAACAAGGAAGAATAAGCTAGGGTTTGGAAGATTTTGGGATTTTTTGTCAAGAAGTCAAAGCTTAAGAACGGTTTTTAATTTCGAACCAATAAGTAGCCATGTATATAATGCATCATTTTCAATTCTATAGGTTCTTAGACTGATGTTTTGTGAGTATACATATGTATTATGCACCATTTTTAATTCCTTTAGGATCTTATAACACTTTGATTGATGTTTTTTAAGTTTTGGCATATGTCATACTTCGTATTTAAATCTTCTAGGTTTTTAGATTACATGAAATCTTGTTTTGAAAGCCAACATGTTAACGGTAGCAATTTTTAGCTGTTTACAAATCTTTAAGCACTTGGTATAGTAGACTAATTTAAGGAATTTATCCTAGTAATAGAACCAAAGTTAATAGCAGTTTATGCTTATAACCAAATTCAATAAGAAGTATCAAATCGTACAAATAGCCCATAAGCAATACACCACCATAGAGAAAGCACAATCAATCTATAAATGTAATGGTAAATCATTTATTATTAAATATTGAGGCTTCAAACTAGTGTCCGTAAAAGTGGTATTAGTCCACCTCCTTTCGTGCAAGAAGGTTGTATCGGCAACCACCCCGTGGAGACAACAATCAATAGTCTCTACAAGACCTTGCACTGGTTTTTACAATATATTTTGAAACAGCTCAGTATGCAGTGAAGATGAAAATAGCTGGCAAATATGTAATGGATGAAAGCTTTGTCTTTTTTCTCTATATCCATTTCACCCTGCTTTGAACTTCTCATACAGATCATAATAATTAGCCCGTTAATGGACTCCTACTTCTAGGAATGCTCACCTCTTTGGAGTCTATCTCTTATTTATGAGGAGAATGGATTCCTCCACCATCCCCTCCCCACCAACCATAATTTGGATATAACTCCTATGAACTTGGCTTATGGATGTGTTGTGGACGGGATTGTCGGTCTATAAAGATCATCACCTAATAATACCATCAGCTTTGTACTTCTTCTTAAGTACCTATTTGCATCCCATTGTTTTTCGGTCATTTGGAAGATCTAACAATTCCTAGACATCATTTTTTTTCAATGGAAGTTATTCATCTTTCATTGCTTCCATCCATTAAACCGAGTTCTCTAAACTTACTGTTTCAACATATATTATAGGACCATCGATGATATCATCTTATTCATAATCATCTTCTACACAATCATTAAACTATAAGGGTCTTGAAACAGGGATGACGGTTCTCTAAACCTTTTCCTCTCACTAATCATAGGATGTCCCTTTGGTTGAACTAGTACAATAGTACTTTCATCAATAGGTTGATTCTGGTTTATGTCTTTTACGATCCCCTGACACTCATGTTCATTTATTAATAAGATCTTCTCAAGATCACTTATGGGCTTAACCTCTTCTATGAATGTAGCATCTTTACTTTCAATAAGTCCTATTTACTTTGATAGAATCTATAATTAGATTTATTGTCAAGGTAACCAATGAATCTGCATTTATAAGTTTGACTGCTTAACTTATATTTAAGAGGCTTTGGTAATAGAACATAAGTTTTACACCTTCAGATTCTCATGGTTAAATTTAGACTTAATTATTATACAATTAGATTTGAACATAATTATGTATCCATTATGTGCCAATTTTGACACATTGAGATTTATTTTAATGTTTGGTGCATATAAAACACTAAATAAAATAAAACTTGACTTACCCGACTCAAATTTGAAATTTTCTTATCCTAACACGTCACAATAAAAATTATTGTCCATATATATTATATATATGTTCTGCAACTAGCATGCCTTTAAAATTCATGAACCCATCTTTGTAATTGACTACATGTCAAATTGCTTCAGAATCTATCCACTAATCCTTTATCGTTGTTTTCGCTACAAGTGCCGATGTAATGAGATACATCAATATCTCTACGAACATACATTCACATGATCAAGACTTCAATCTAGTATAAAAATTTGTCAAAAAATACAATTTCATGCACTGCATCAAGTTCTTATTGAATTGTGATTCTTTTGATCATGTGATCAAGAATTTAGATAACCTTGCTCTGATACTATTGTTGGCTCACAAAGGTCATCAACTAATAAGATAAGAACAAGAACAGGTTGCCTTATGCCTTTGACAAATCGGTTTAATAGATTGGATTTGATTTGGTTTAAATAAACCGTTTCTAAATAAGGTTGTGATGAGGTGTCGCAAGATTAAGTATCACTCAGACACCTTTAGACAAGTATATAAGAGGTTAAGACAAGAATGAGGGAAAAGAGAAATTAGGAAATAATTCTCATCTAATTTGATGTGGGATACAGTCATACCCATCCTCTACTTATACTTATCCAAAGGGTGTGAGGGAAAAGACACCCTCATTTAGATAACTCTTGGCATATGTGATACCCATAAATTTAGGGTTGTGTTGGTTAACAAATCAACACAACTTTTTATCAACATATATAATTTTTCATGAGAGAAAGAATGGATAAGGTTGTATTGGTTGAGAAACCAACACAATTTTTCTTAAGGAATTGCATATTCCAAGAGGACTCTTCATGAGGAGTTGTGATATTTCCAAACCATCACAACTTTTCCTTAAAAGTCCATTTCTCAAGGGACTCCTCATTTTGAGTGTGGTCAATCATGATCACCCCTACATTTCTATAGAGATATCCTTGATTTTAATTTTTTTTTCAAGGCTTCACATGGCATTTTCTGACACAATGTGGGCCTCGGTTTTTGTACAATAGATGAACCTCTTAGAAAATTAGTTCACTCATCATGGGTTAAACCCACAATGACAAGGAATCACCACTATTTTTTTTAAAGATATAACTTGATATCTATTTTTATTTTAAAATTTGTTTGAAATATCAAACTCCATTCCAAATTGGTTGGCTTAGAGACTTTCGGGTAAACGGTTTGATTATGGATCAAAGAAGGTGCTAGCCACCCTGATTCATATGCATATGTGGTTACCTATTAAAACTGATTCAAATTTAGGGTTAAATTTCTATGTTTGGTGTGTGAGGGTGTACTCGATTTTGAAAGCTTTGTCACGCTTGTACAAGTGAATTACCCTAGCTAATTAGCATGTACATAAAAAATGAATTTTTTAATTCTTTAAACCATCTATTTACATGTTATTTAACAAGATGGAAATAAAAATAATTAAATGACAAGTAAATTAATTTTAAAGAAAATAAAGGTTAAGATATATAACTTGAACTGCTTCTACAAAAAGATTAATCTTACAAAGTATATTCTGGTATCTGAGCATGTGAATTAAGACTTTTCTTCCTTGAGCAATGCCTCCTTTAGGGCTATTAGTTATTTAACCTAAAACTAAAGGCGAGAGAGAGAGAGAGAGAGAGAGAGAGAGAGAGAGAGAGAGACGAGTTTAGCTGTGTGACAACTTAGAGATGAGAGGACAGAGGAGGAGGGCTCTTAGGGTGCTTT
>JAOXJP010200076.1:0-12087 GCA_025762735.1 Platanus orientalis
GGTGTGGGAACCCTTGCATATTTTTCATTGCATCCGGGCGCCGATGCAACGCCCCTTGCCAATTTTTCACCACATTCAGGGGATGAGGTGCCCCTCGCCAATTTTTCGCCACATCCAGGGAATGAGGTGCGTCGCTTAAAAGGTACGCCCTAGTATTAGATCGATATAACCTATTTTCAGGATTCATGTTTTATGGTTTGAGAACATCGGGCAGATGTAAAAAAGCCAGAAGACTGGCCCAGTTATTATACAATATACATAAATATTGCTATACCCTATATTGCCAACCATTGGATTGCTCCTCATCTAACGATTTAATGCTATCCAAAACTAAAAACCCTAAGGGTTTTTTGGATTTGTGGAATTGAAGGAGCAGAAACAGAATTGAGGGGCCCAATTCCATTTCCTTCATTTGGACCTGTTTTAAAAGGCTAAAAATGGAATTGGCAAAATTATAACGGAATTGATCAACGGAACTAAACATCCAGAACTACGAATTTCAATTCAGTACTAAAAAGGTGTTATTTCTAATTCCTCGATGACCTCCATCAAACTATGCCATCGATTTCTCGACGGCCTCCTTCACGGTCCCTCTTAATGTCTCCTTTTTCATCATTGTTTATGATTTTTGTAACAAAAAATAATTGTTGCGAAAACAACATTGATAGCACAATCCAAAGGAAGCAATGGGTTTCAACCTAAGAGTAGATTAGTTTCAACATTGTTTGTCAGTGTAGTTTGTGTTTTTGAAGACATCACCACATCGTCTATGAAGCTTCAACCATCGTTGTCATTGGAAAATGCCATTAGCAAGTGTCGTTGAAGTTCAATCGATTATCTTACGATCAACTCATCTGATGGATGAAACATTCTAATAACTCATCCACTAGTCGGTAAGTGGCACAAGGAGTTTTGTTAAGGCAACAACAAGAAGACAAATACTTCTTTTGTTCTAACACCTATGTTGGTAGTCATGGAAGCATAGACGGAGAGATGAAATTGATAAAAGTCAAGTCTTTTTAGTCTATGGTTTCCCATTAAATGAAGGGGCAAAGGAGGTTTGATGTAAGCAAGATGGGGTTCTTCACCTTTTCATCTAAGAGAGTTTATTACACTATGAAATTGAAGGATTTTCTCCCATTTTTAGTGTATTTTATCTTGAAAACCTTCATTTTCTTTTTGTTGCCTGCAACCCTATGACCTTCCATGTTAACAGTATTGTCTTCTTGGTTGTTGTATTTGTCATCTAATCCCAATGGAAAAGTCCCAAAATATTAACAGCTTACTTCTCCAATATATCGATGTTGGTTTTACTGCCTTCTACTTAATCTGGTAATTCTTCTAATCTTCTTTCTCCTTCTTCTTCAGGCTTGGGCAAAGCAACCCATAACTCCAATTCCTTACTAATTATTTTTGGCTTCTAAACTACAGAATTTTAATTTCATATAATTTAATTCTATGGTTTTGATTTCTGCAGAATTCAATTCACAGGGTATTTTCAATTCAACAAATCCAAACGTACCCTAAGTATACTTTTTTCTCAAAAAACTTCAGGGAGCTTTTGTTCACACCTCCCTCTTTTTTAAGCACACCTCAAAATCTCTAAGCACCCCTTTGTCATTTCCAAATATACCCTTCTCTATTAAACCCCTCCCTGTAAAGTTTCTAAGCACACCTCCATTTCAAAAACTTCTCCCTCCCTCCAACCGGTGTCCAAGTCTCCCTTCCTTCTTCCTTCCTTTCTCCAACCGTGCTCCCTCCCTCCAACCGGCATCACCGGTGACTGAATCATGCCTCCATGACGACAAGTAAACCTGCCATCGATCTTTAGGATCGACAAAGACGATATCCATCCATCAAGTAAGAGGGATCAAAAAACAAAAACAAAAATCTAAAAAAATATATTGTAACACATTTTTGGGAAAAAAATAGTTTAAAGAAGCAAATAAGTCAAGCATTATTGAATAAATGCCAAGAAATCACTTTTTTATTTGTGTAATTTTACAATTTTTTGAGCTTTTTTTTTTCTGGCGATCTGTTCGGTGTTATCAAGCCGAACGCTCCTAGTACTGTTCAACATCATGATGTCGAACGCAACTAGGTCCGTTTGGCATCATGATGCCAAACAGTACAAGGCACATTCGGCATCCCGGACCAATGTGCATTCAGCATCATGGTGCCAAATAAATATAGATTTTATTTTTTATTTTTAAATTTTTTTAATTTATTAAATATTTTTTTAATTTATTAAGTGTTTTTTTAATTATATAATTGAACTTAATTTAATGCCTCTAGACACTGCTTTTTTTAAGAAAATATTTTTATTTAATTGTTTCAAATGATACAATTTTCAAATTTATGAATATTGTCTAATACATGCGTATCATTTTAACATTTGTTTCTTAGCATATGACAGATACAGAGGAAACTCCTTCACGAGTGATACCGACCACATCTGAGCGACGGCGCCGGGTTAAGGACTGCTTCTAAGTTTGGGGAGAAGAGTCTCATGTAACTACCGAGCATTGTCGCATACTCGACAATGGGTGAGAGTGTACCTACTATGGAGCCAGAGGCGGCGCTGTCGCCGCCACCGCTAACTTCCAGTGTTCCCAAAGCTTCAAAGGACCCCACCCTATTAGAGAGTTATTCCACACATGTTGTCAAATTAATCTGGCAACAGGAGGTATTTATTTGTGTATTTATTTATTTATTTATTTATGCTTCGTGTTTAAACTGTGCTAACACTGTTTCTTTCTTTCTTTTGCAGGAGCATGACCCGCTGAAGTGGCTTAGCCATGCGGACAAGATGGATGAGTGGCAGGTAAAGGTCCAGGGTGTCCAGAACTCCATGTTTATGGATTTGGTGCAACTGTCTGGTTTATACCCATTGGTCCATGCATGATACCGGTTCGTCAATCGAGTAGTCATCTCAACCTTCGTTGAGCATTGGTACCCTGAGACCAACATATTCCTCATGTTGTTTGGGGAGATAACGATCATACTTGATGACGTCTGCAGTCTGCTTCGGATTTTAGTGGCAGGGATTCCCATCCAGGTTGGGCCAGCCTAGTTATCTAGTAAAGAGGTTGAGACACTACTGACCGATACACTGGGGGTTACGATGGTGGAGGTACAAAGGAGTTGGACAGGGCATGGGGTCAGGGAGTGAGGATGGAGTGGTTGAGGATCAGATTTTTTGGGGTCACTGATGCCTGGAGTAAGGCTGAGATTGCATGTGCTGCTAGGGTTTATTTGTTATATATTTTGGGGTGTATGTTGTTTGCAAATAAGACATGTACACAGGTACCCATATGTTTTCTTGAGTTGCTACGGGACCTGGATAAGGTCTGTACATATGCATGTGGTGCTGGAGCATTAACCTATATTTATCATCAACTTGAGATTGCCAACTGGATTCAAGTCAAGCAAATAATAGGTTATGTTATGTGGCTTGAGGGACGAATTTATGAGCACTTTCGCCCCTTTGAGTCACATCATAACATGAGCTACGGTGATGACCAGCCGTGCGTGTAGTGTTGGAGGCCACGTAAGGAGATGGGGTCCCTTGGGAATAATTTGAGGGCTTTACGAGAGACTGTTAATGCATGAGTGGTCTGTGAGGTATTGTTACTTATTCTTATAACATTTTAATATATTATTGGTGTATATCTTAGTACATGTTGATAATATATGACAATCTTTACTATTTTAATAGTTAGCTAACATACATTTTATCTGGTTTGTGCAGGTGAGATGGACACCATACACCGATTATAAGGTACACCATGCATTCCAGGGCATTGTGTACTTTCATGGCTTACTGAGGTGCCTAGACATCGTGGATCCCTACCATCCCATGTGTGTCCTATGGAAATTTGGATGGCACCGGGTCATCACCTTCGCTCCCATAGCCCCTATTCGAGGTAGTCGGGGTGTGTCTGTTGTCCAGTGTTGCTAACTCCCGCAACTTCTTAAGCATTTACATTTTGGTAGACTAATTGGATTAGTTGAACCAGTGCAAAAACAATTTCATATCCGTTGCAGCGTCCAAATCATGGCTTGCATAGCTTAAGGTAGGATGCATGTCAAGCTTGCGCCAATGTGCATGTACTAATTCAAGTGGAATGGGACGCCCCTACCTAATATACTCTGATATCTCATGTACGCAAGGTAACCCATGTGTGTATCTAAAAACACATTCACATGTAGTAGAGTAAACTCCAACAGCACCTACATGCCTCGTCTCAACCGAAATCCTCTCCAATGCAGTAATGGATACGTTGCCACAGAGCTCTTTAAGCTCGGTAGGTATAAAGTTGTGTTGCACAACCGCTTTTTATCTCTCAAACAATGCATTGATGGTTGTGTGTTGTAGCTTAAGCAAGTTGTTGAAGTTTTTTCCACGAGGATTCAAAATTTCCTTAACTGGATCTAAGCTACAACTTCAACTTGGCATGCGCACTCTCAACCCTGGTGACATGTACACAAATAGTTATGTATCAAACTTAAGTGAGATTACCAAATAAAAAGGTTACATGTTTGTCGTAGTGGCCCCCAAATGCATACACATATCTGTCTAGCTTGCTATAAATATGTCCCTGTATTTGTCTAACCAAATACTCTTCATGTAATGGAGTGCATCCAAATATGTGCTAAATTGCTTCTCCAATAATGCCAAGTGTCGAAAGTAATATTCTTTCGTGTGTGACACAACCAATAGGTTCCAGATCATCATGAACCTCTCACATATCTCCTTTGTCACAAATATCTTCTTACAGTTTGCAAGCACATTCTTATTAATGTGCCACCTAAACAATAAATGTGTAGCATTGGGAAACACCCTTGATATAACATTCATTAAAGCCAACTCCCTATCCATTACAATGACATTAGGGAGAGCATTGTCATCTGTAACACCACGTAGGACATATAATGTCCATACAAAGTTATCATCCCTTTCATGTTGAAGATACACAAATGCCACAAAAAAGTCAGATCAGTACACAAAGCCATAAATCTCTAGAAGCGGCATACGATATATGTTTGTCTTATAGGTGCAATCCATGATCAACATATGTGGGAATGCATGCAACAGGTCCATACTAGCCGGGTGTGCCCAAAAAATATCAATGACAGTCTCGGTGTCTTCAGCTGTCCGATGCCACTTGATGTAATTATGCTTGGCTAACTGTCCAACCAATTGTTACATCTGAGATCTACCAGCATTTTCTTCCCTCTTTTATTTATGTCACACATTATATATTGCGGTTATTATAGTCGTATTAAGGGAATCTCTTTGCTTCATTGCAGTCAATATGTCATTTGGTCAAACATTACTCTTGGACATATCTTTGAATAGTGAGGACTCTCCATCCAACAATTTACCCACATAAGAGTAACCTTCGAGATAATCTGTAGTGGGGTGATTATGTACCCCCATACAATTAGCAATAACCAATCGTCATCAGTTGGAGACATTTTTCCCTTCAATTGGAATGGACATTCGCATTTCTTGGTGTTTTTTCCTTTGATCCTTACAACCCTGCTGACATTTATTGACCGCTTATCTTCTCTATACTGCTCACTCCACTTGCATGCAAGGGTCAGACTTGGTTTTCTTAAGGCATAACATGATTATGACTTCTAATAACTATAACAAACCCATTCCTCTTTCCAACATCCATCGCCCACCTAATCAATGTCGCTCGACTACTAAATATCTACACATGGGAGAATAATAATAATATAAACCTCATCTAAATTGTTATACACACTAGTCACACTATCGGTCAGATACATTATTTTTTACCTCGTGCTTGATGGATCCATCACCATTTTGTCAAAAATCTGACTGCAGCAGGTTGAGACGTTGGGCTGCTAAACAAAAAATTAGAGCACTCTATTTTTTGTTCGGCATCTCAGGGCCGAACAAGCTTAAGCCTATTCGACATCACATGGCTGAACAGGCTTAAGCCATATTTAGGTATGTTCAGCCTTGTGAGACCGAACATGCTTAAGATGGTTCAACCCTGTGATGCCGAACATGATGGGAAAAAAAAAGTTTCCAAAACTTGAAAAAAAATTTACCTAGAGGCTTCCGTTTCACTTCGTTGATGTTCCATCGAGTTCTTGTTTGAGAATCTATGTGTGTGACTTTTTTTGAGTGTTAGGGAGCCCTAAATGGAGAAGAATGGAGAGAGTTGAAGAAGTTTGGTGAGAGAGAGAAGGAGATGGTTTGGAAGAAGAGGAGGAGGTGTGGAGGTGTGCTTAAAAACTATGTTTTTAAGTTTTTTTAAAAATGTTACTGGGCTTATAACTGTCATTTTAGGATAAGTTTTTTTATAATAAAGTTAAGTGAGGTGTACTTAAAAAAAGCAAGGTGTGAATATAAGCTCCCAAAATTTATCGATCACTCTCCCCCTCTCATTCTCTCTCGCAATCTTGCTCCCCGTTTCTTGTCTCTCGCCCCTCACTCTCTAGTGTCTCTACTCTCTCCAACGACACCAAGCCACTTTGTAGGATAAGTAAGATTCTTCTTCTTAGTGGTTATCTCAAGTACATGCACTCATAGTTTGCGGGTTGTTTATCCTTTTATGAGAGAGAGAATCATTAATTCGAAAACTTCTCAACATGCAATTAATGTGCATAACAATGGTTGACAAGTGGGGGATTTTGATTACCATGTAGTTCCACTCTTCCTCCTCTTAGCCACTTCCATCCTCACTCCCATCAACATCCTCCCCACTTTCATCCAAAGCATTTGTTTGACCCATATCATAAGCATCTTCCGCTCCTCCCTCAGCATCTGAGTAGGTTGAGTGGTGCACTTTAGGATATTGGATCATCAGGACAAACACCGTAGCCATTTACAGTTTAATGTAGATGGTCCTTATTCGCATCCAACTGATATGCTATTCGACATTGTCTCGTCTCAATCTCATTCATTCTATTAGCTAATTTCTTCTAGTTTTGAACCACATAATTGAGTTTTCCTAAAGTCTGCTAGAGAAGATACTTGATGGTTGGTTTGGAACAAGTTCCTTTGGTAGGTGGATGCTTGAATGGTTTCTCTGGCATCTTGGTACACTGCACCTTTTCTACTAATTCCATTCTCACTAGGATGCTGAAATTGAATGGTTCCCCTTGACAAATCACATTGGAATTTGCAGGAAACTTGACTTTGTTTGCTCTCAGTATCTTTGTGATTATCACATAGAAGATAAGCTACTCCTCGGATGTTTGGCTTCTGCTCTCTTCAGCATCATGTGGCAGATAATGGAGGGAACATCAACCTTCTTCCCTTGGATTATCCAATCCACCATGTAAGCCATTGACTCATTCAATTTGGAGTGATGAGTGGTGGGAAACAAGTTGTAAGAGAGGACCCCATTCAAAAAACAAGCAATGGGTCAGCATAGCTCGGTGGCCAATAGATTTCCCCACGATTGGAGATCACCACACAACTTGATAGTCATCTCGTCCTTATACTCAGGGCCTAATTTCCCAATCAGAAATTCAGCCACACTTCCCATCTCCCTTCGAATGCCCAAGGCCTTCGATACCAAATCAGGATTGATAATAATGGGAGTATTGTAGACCATTGAAATGAACAGCAAATTATTAAAAAAATTGGAATAGATATTCGAATAAAATCCTCACCGCTGCTTCTTGAATGTTGCTGTGAATCTAAAACAGTGGCATCCAACCTTGTGCTTCAATGTGTTCTTCACGTTGAACGATCTTCATGGTTTTAGACTCAACATATTGTTCCTTAACAAAAGTCCACCTTGATAAGATTTTGGTGAAGTTTTCCTTGCTATTGGTGTTGTGGAATGGGGAGTACAAACCCACATTCCCTCCTTTTGTGTGTAGGTAAGTAACCGGCTCTTCACAGCTTGGACCCAAAGCAACTTGCTTGCCTTTGCTCGCCATTGATGATTTGGATGGAAGAACACAAGGAAAACTCTTAAGCTTGCAAGTTTTTGCAAGGATTTGGGGCCCAAGGGTTTTTCCCTCTTTGATTTCATAGAATAAGGGAATGAAAGGTCTTATGAACTTTTTGAACAGAATTTTTTATTTTATTTTCTAGAATTACACTTCATGATCACGATGCCATGATCGCTTATGGTGCCTTATTCTGCCCTTCTAATTTTTATGAACAAATTTTATTCGTTTCTCCGGACAGTTGGCACATTGAGAGCGCACTTGAATTTAAGAGATGTCAAACATCACAATAGAGATTCTCAAGTGTTCAAATCTCTTTGCAACAAGGGGCTTGGTGCATATGTTAGCTAATTTATTTTCAGTCTCGATGTACTCTAGAGAATCCTCAACCAAATCTCTGATGAAATGATGCTTAATGGCTATATGCTTGATCTAGAGTGTTGAACCGGATTTTTTGAAATTTGAATCATACTCGAGTTGTCTATGAACAAGAGCATGGTGTTTTGGCTCAGTTCATAGTCCAGTAACATCTGTTTCATCTAGATAAGCTATGTGCTTCCATTCCGGTTGTAATATACTCAGCTTTAACCATAAATAGTGAGATTGAGTTTTTCTTTTTTGTTGTACCAAACAACTAAATAGTTCTATATAGAAGCAACCTCCACTAGTGCTTTTTCGGCCATCAACATTCCCGGTCAATTCAGCATTAGTGTGTTCGGCAATCTCGTTATTGGTATCAAATGGATACCATAAACTTTAGTGGATTGTGCTTTTTATGTATCAAACGATCCACTTAGCAACCTTCAAGTGGGACTCTTTTGGTTTATCTTGATGTATGGCACGCACACCAAAATTGAAGGAAATGTCTAGTATACTTGTGATCCAATACAAAAGATTTCCAATCATCCCTCTGTATAACTTGGCATCCACACTTACCACATCATTATCTTTAGTAATCTGATCGCTCTGGTACAAATGGGTGTGTTAAAAGGTTTTGAATCATTTAATCCAAACTTTGATACCAAGCCTTTTGCAAACTTATATTGATTCACAAATATGTTTTCCATCATTTGTCTAATTTGAAAACCTAAGAAGAATCTTAGTTCTCCTTTCATACTTATTTCAAATTTTGATTTCATTGTTTTGGCAAAAGCATGTGACATCTCTTCACATGTGGACCCAAATATGATATCATCTATGTATATCTGAGCAATGAGTGTATGCCATTTTTTCTTGATAAAGAGTTTTATTAACACTCCTCTTACAAAATTGTGATCAAGAAAGAATTTTGTTAGCCATTCATACCAAGCTCTAGGAGCTTGTTTCAGGCCATAGACGGATTTCTTCAATACACATGGTTAAATATAGATCAACAAAGCCTTCAAGCTATTCCACATATACCTCTTCTTGAAGTGCACCATTCAAGAAGGTACTCTTCATGTCCATTTGAAAAAATTTAAATTTAGAATGGCATGCTATGGCTAATATAGTGACTGGTGCAAAAGTCTCATCAAAGTCTACACCTTTTATCTAAGCATAGCCTTTTGCAACAAGTCTAGCCTTGTTCCCAACCACAATACCAAACTCATCCATCTTGTTATTGAATATCCATTTGGTTCCTATTACCTTCTTATTAACTGGTCTTTTTTTTAGAAACCAAACATCATTCCTTGTGAATTGGTCAAGTTCTTCCTGCATAGCAATAATCCAATCCGGATCTGTACGGTCCCCTTTGACTTTCTTGTGTTCAATTTTATAGGGAAATACAAATGACTTACAATATTTTTAAATTGTTTCCTTGTTTTCACTCCATTCTCTAGATTTTTGATTATTTCATTAGTAGAATGTCCTTTTGTAATTCTCTTTTCTTTATGGTTCTACCACGTCCTCATGAACATCTTTAGATTCTTCATTTGACTCGTGATTGGATGAATCTTTATTAGACTCTTCAATCTCTTAATGACTAATATGAGGTTCTAAATATGTACTTTTATATTCTCCATTGTGATTATTAATTACCATATTGATGGTCTCTTCCATGGTTTATGTCCTCTTATTGTAGACCCAATAGGTTCTACTTCTAGTGGAATATCCAAGGAAAATTGCTTTATCGCTCTTTAGATTGAATTTGCCTAGATTCTCTCTATCCTTGAGAATGTTAGCAAGTATTTTACGCTGTTCATTAAAGGATGCATACGTAAGGAAAGAATTATGTTGATTTCTCAACCAACACAATCTCATATTTAAGGGTTCTATATGTACCAAGGGAAATCTAGATATGGGTGTATTTTTTCTCTTACACCCATTAAATAAATATAAATAAAGAGAGTAAACTAGATCCCACACAAATTTTGGATGAGAATCTCTACTTTGTCGTCCTTGTTTTAACTCTTCTATGCTTGTCTAATGCTGTATGAATGATACCTAATCTCACAACACCTCATCACATTCCTATCTAGAGCTAGTTAGTTTGTACCAAATATAACTTAAGGGTTGAATCAATTGTCAATATTATAAAGGCAACCTGTTCTTGTTCTTATTATACTAATTGATGATCTTTCTTGGACCATTAATATAAAGGATCAAAACTTCCAAAAATACAGGCATCGAAATAGCTACTACAAAACTCAAGCAAAGAGATAATAACCACTTTAGCTGCAACCCATTGGTGGTCCATTCAGTGTTGTCACCATAGTTGTGCCCAATTCCATCACAACTTATTTCGTTGGTTCCATCAGTGTTTTTCCATGCCCTGGCACTCCCAGCCGAGGGTGTCCTTCTCAATCACCATTGAAGCAAGTCCTCAATTGGAGTTGAAAGAAAATATCAAAAGACAATAGGTAAGAGTGGATGTTACTAGGATACACATTAAGAAGGTAAGAACATTTTGGTTATATACATGTATGAAGCAATGAAAAGAAATGGTTTTGGAATTCAGAATATGGGAACAATTAAAGAATCTAAATAAAATAGGAACATGGTACAAAGATCAAGGATTAAACACAACAAACACAGGAGTATAATGTTTGGGCCCTATGTTTCTTGGATTTAATGGTCAAAACACGTGTCAGCCATCTAATGTAATCCCCATCCTTTATCTTCATGAAAGGCTCGTATGATAATATATCTTAGGTTTATGGGCATAGGAGTCTGAAATTCTATTGTGAAAGGATGCATCTTACCAAAAGGGAAAACTAAGGCTAAGTGGGATGAAAATGAACAAAAATACACACAGCTAACTATAAGACACTAAATGTGATTCTTTGTGCTCTTAACCAAGACGAATTCAGTATATTGTCTAGTCTTCTCACTGTAAAAGATGTGTGAGATCTTCTTAAGGTTACCCATGAGGGTACAAACCTAGTTAAACAATCTAAATTATAAATGTTCACCACCCGGTTTGAAACACTTTGAATGGAAGGAGTTGAACAATTCATTGACTTCCACATAAGGCTCCAAAATATTGTGAACTCTATAAGAGGACTTGGTGAGGACATTAAGGACCCTAAGATAATTAGAAAAATCCTTAGATCTTTACTAGAAAGGTTTCATCCCAAAGTTATGGTTATTGAAGAATGTCATGATTTGGATAAACTAAAATTAGAAGAGTTGATAGAGTCAAAACAAACTTTTGAACTTAAACTTAGGCCCTCTAACAAAAAGAAATGTGTTGAATTAAAGGCCAAAGAAAACAATAATCTGGATGAAAAAATTCCCTTGATGGCATAGAACTTCAAAATGATGATGAGGTATAACTAGGAATTTTAGGAAGAGACCACCCCCCAAATAGATAAAACCCTAATCATAGAAGAATGAGAGTGTCTAGAGAGGAGTCTATGTATTATGAGTGTAAAGGCCAATGCCACTTTGCTTCTGAATGTGCAAAGAAAAAAAAAAGAAAAAGGTGACCAAGGACTGAGCAATGACAACCACCTGGGATGGTGACTCTAATGATGAATCCCAATGCAATGAAGATGAATCTTCACAAGAGGTGAGAGCATTTGTAGCATTCACTGAAGGGATGCCCGAAGTATCTCTAAGTAAAAGTGAGGAAGAAAATGATTGTCAGCACCCAAATTTTGACTCAAGGCTCAGATGGTTTCATTACAACATGGGATAAAACCAAGGTCTAGACACCCC
>JAOXJP010200087.1:0-12087 GCA_025762735.1 Platanus orientalis
TGCTTGATACGCCTTGGCTTGTAGCACTTGAACCTCTTCCTTGTCATGGTGATGGTCTCCACACTAGACACTCATAGGCTTACTCATTATACATAACATTCATAGCCTACCACCTAGATTTGGAATGAAATTGACAAATTACATAATGACTTAACATGTCTCATTATGCAAACATATTGTTATGATTGTTAATTTCTTAAGTATGATGCATGCCTAACTTGAAATAATTTGTATATGTATATCCATATTAGAAAAGTATAGTCTATACATGAGAAATGAATATAAATGCTTATTGGGATACACACTAAGCATCTTTACTATAAATGGATTATGAAACATTTACCATATGTAGATATTAGAAGAATGTCATGTATAAATAAAATCATGTGAATTTTCATACATAGTTCCTACATGAAGAACCATGCAGATGAGTCTTAGATCTTATGTGACTAGTAGATGATATTTGTACATTAGCACATGCTTACATGCTAGAAATTGGTATGTATTTTATATGAAGATATATTCAGTATTTTTATATTAAAAGATCCGTGTTTTACCCATCCGGTTTCTGAAGTAGATTTTGTGTATCTACTTACGAGTGTGGATCTCACTCATCCATACCATTTTTTTCAAGTGAGCTTTAATGCATGTATGCTATTTGGAGTACCTAGAGGTTGGAGGAAGGGCATGTGGCTGATGTTCCTCTTCTTAATTAGTTCCAGTTTAATTTAAACTCTTTATGTTTTGTATTAAACCTCTTGTGACGTATTGAGTTTGAAGTTTAATTTTTGAGACTTGTATTTTATATTTGAGATGTGATGATGGAGGTTTTGGTTCCTAGCGTTACATGGGAGATTAATGACATGATAGTTTGTTTGTTTATATGTTATGGCTTATTTCTACTGCACTTTTATGATTATGATGCTAGTGATTGATCACTTTTCACCGCATATGATAAGCTTAAGGTTAATTTTTTTAGATAACTCTACATGTTGAGATAAATGCAAAAATTTATAGTTAATATTTATGGACCCGGTTTAGTTTGCAAAAGCCATGGTATTAGACATGAGCAAATAGTTCCCAAGACTCCACAGCACAATGGTGTAGTAGAGAAGATGAATTGCACTAATGTGAAAAGAATCAGGTGTATGCTTTCATAGGCAAAATTGCTAAAATCTTTTTGGGGGGGAGGCAATATGCACTACACCTTACTTGATTAATCTATATCCTTTGATGCCTTTGGATGGAGATGTTGCAAAAAGAGTTTAAACCAGGAAAAACGTTTTCTATGGACACTTAAGAGTGTTTGGTTGCAAGACATTTATGCATGTACTCAAAGATGAGCGATCCAAGCTTGATGACAAAGCAAAGCAATGTATCTTCATGGGTTATGTAGATGAAAATTTTAGCTACAAGTTATTGGATCCGATTGACAAGAAAGTGATAAAAAGTAGGGATGTGGTCTTTCTTGAAGATCAAATAATTGAAGATTTTGAGAAAGTTGAAAAACCCCAACCTATTGCAAATGATCTTGTTGATACAGATTCAATTCCTCTTCCTGTTGTTCATGATGATGATGGGAGAGATGTGCAAGGCTATGGTGAAGAAATTGGTGATAATGTTCCTACAGGTAATGATATACAAGAAGAACTAGGGGTGCAACCCCCTTAAGAACCACCAGTTAAAACTCAGTTGAGAAGGTCTACTAGAGTGCATTGGGCATTCAAGAGGTATTTACCTCATAAATATTATGTTGACCGATGGGGGTGAGCTAGAGAGCTTTCAAGAAGCTCAAACTGATGAACACAAAGGAAGTGTTTAGAAGATATACAAGAAGAGATGGATTCTTTGCATAAAAATCATACATATGACTTGGTGAAGCTACCAAAGGGTAAGAAAACACTCAAGAATAAGTGGGTGTTCAAGTTAAAGATGGAAGAAAAGAACTCCTAGCCAAAGTACAAGGCAAGGTTGATTGTGAAGGGTTTTGGACAAAAGAAATGCATTGACTTTGATGAGATTTTCTCACCTATGGTGAAGGTGTCATACATTCGACTTGTATTGGGTTTGACTACCAATATGCACCTAGAGATTGAGCAACTAGATGTCAAAACAACTTTCCTACATGTTGAATTAGAGGAAAAGATTTACATGGAGCAGTCTGAAGGTTTTAAAGTCAAAGGCAAGGAACACATGGTTTATAGGTTAAGAACGACTTTACACCATTGTGCATTTAGCAAGAAATTTTCTGATGGTAATTTTATCATTCTTTGCTTTATGTTGATGATATGCTAATAGTTGGACATGACACTAACAAGATTGATAAGTTGAAAAAAGAGTTAAGTGAGTCCTTTGCCATGAAGGACTTAGGACCAACACAAAAAAATTTGGGAATGAAGACCTCTTGTGATAAGAAGGCTGGAAAGATATGGCTATCACAAGAAAGGTACAATGAAAAAGTGCTTAAAAGGTTCAATATGGATAAGGCAAAACCAGTTAGCTCTCTACTTGCATGTCACTTCAAGTTAAGTAGTGAGAAAATCCCTTCAAGTAAGAAGGAAAGAGAAGAAATGAGAAAAGTTCCCTGTGCATCAATTGTAAGAAGTTTGATGTACATCATGGTGTGCAGGAGGCCTGACATCACACATGCAGTTGGTGTTGTTAGTAGATTTCTTTCCAATCTAGGAAAAGAGTATTGTGAAGCAATTAAATGGATACTTAGGTATCTCAAGGGTATTCAAATATGTGTTTATATTTTGGAGGTGGTAAGCCTGTGTTGGAAGGTTTCACAAATGCAGATATGATAGGTGATATTGATTCCAGGAAGTCCACATCTGGGTATTTGTTTACTTTTGCAAGGGGAGCAATATCATGGCAGTCCAAGTTGTAGAACTGTGTGACCTTATCTACCAAAGAGGCCGAGTATATTGCAACTACAGAAGCATGTAAAGAGATGTTATGGATGAAGAGATTCTTTCAAGAACTTGGTGTAAAGCAGAAGAAATATGTTTTTCATTATAATAGTCAAAGTGCCATCCACCTTAGTAAGAATCCAAGTTTTCACTCCAAGTCTAAATACATTGATGTACGGTACCACTAGATTTAAGATGTTTTGAAAAACAAGTTGTTGCATCTTAAGAAGATCCATACCCACAAAAATGGTTCAGATATGATGATGAAGGCCCTACCTAAAGAGAAGTATGAGTTTTGTAGAGATGTTGTAGGGTTGGGTTTGGAGGATCCCTCCTCATGAGTCAGGAGGGGGAGTTTGTTGGGGTTCCTTCCCATGTGTGGAACCCACACCTACTTTTTGGGGTGTGGCAGACACATAGGGTATGCTAATGATCTTTTGACTATTTTGGTATAAGTGGTTGGTGAGAGCATTTAGTGTTTTTACTCCTTTCCAAAGGAGAGTTGAAGGGGTCATTTGGTGGATGCTCTTTTTGGGTGTTTTTGCTTTTGGAGAAAAAAAGGTCTTCAACAAAACACCTACTGTACAACACAAGGGGAAAAGATTTTGGGGGATTTTCCCTCTTGAGATTGATTTCTCTTCATTGGAAAAGAAGGAAGTGGCTTCAAGTTTCTCTCTCTTGAAGACTTTGGTTAGTACATCATCTCCTTGTTGGAGGTAAGATTCTTTGTTCTCTAAACCCCCCTTTGTTGTATTCATCTAAGTTGGATGATGATTATTGATTGTTGCATGATGTTGAAAGCCTCTAATCTTGATTAGAGAAGACACTTTGTAATCCCATTTATTTGAAGAACAGTGGAAGTTTCCTAGACTAGTGTCCTATGATTTTTACCTTCACACTGAGGGGTTTTCCACGTTAAAAATTTTAGTGTTATGGCATGTTTTGTGTTTATTATTGTTTCTTGTTTATTTGCTTGTGAATTATACTTGGAATTATTGTTAGCTTTTGATTTGCATATAGAAAGGGAAAGGTGTGTGGTTTCCCAACATTGCTCACCCCACCCTCCCTCCAAGGATTTGACCTTGGGTCTTCCCTAGGGAAGACAAATGCCTCAGCTGCCAGAGCACTAGGGCATTGGCTCTACCCTTTTCTTCTTCTTTGATGTTTTAGCTTTTTCATCACAGTCGACTACTCCTACCCCCATTCTCATGGCATTGCTCCTTTGTCCTTATTGGCAACCAAAGAACTCCCCTTGCATGGGTGTACTCACTCACCTATCGGTAAGGCTTCACCTACATCTCTCTCTCTCTCCATTGTGGATTGTGTGTGAACATAAGTTGTGTGAAAGGAGTGTAGATGGCGGATGACACATTACTGTAAATTTTAAAAGGCATGCGGAGGCAAAAATCGTGGTTTTGAAACCACGGTTAGGTGAAGTGGGCCCCGCTTCTTCTCTCCACCTTGATTGGTCATTGCTCTCCAGCAGTGACAGTGGTCCTTGATCCCTCTTCGGTCACCGACGACAAGCTAAAAAGATACCACCTCCCTTGTGCACAGGAAACAGTCCCGACTACTCGAGAGTTGAGAAATTTAGTCGGTGTTACAAATCTGACAAAAAATGAATTTAGTGTATTTGGTTTAGAGTGTGTTTTTTGCCTTTGTTATCTTTGTTATGGCCAGATTGTGTATTTGGATGAGCGTGTCTTTTTTATGCAATTTTGTGTTGTTAAGTACTTGCAAATTCTAACACCAATATTTGTATTTGTGGAAATAAACTGGTATGCACGACTTGAACTGGTAGGCAAGACTTGCAAACACAATTTTATGCAATTTCTATGGTGTAGCCTCATGGTGTTCATTCAATTATGAAGTCTCTTAACTTGAATTCCATTATCAACTCAAGTTCTAATGTGTCCTTTGTTGTTGCTGCTTTTACTTGTGGTTGCAATCTGGTTTTTGTAAGACTTCTACAACTACAGAATGTTAGTTCACCTATATGAGCCCAATGAACTAGGTACTAAACCAAGCTAGCCACCGTGACCTCCACCAACACTGACCTTTGCTTCAACTTCCAGTCTTGCAAGGCAGGAGTGCTCAATGACCTTTATTTTTTGTTACATAAAGTCTATGAATTGAACCGAAATATTAGAATGTGAAAATAACCTCTATTTTTTTATTGAATTAACAATCTACCTAAACTTATCCTGATTACCTTGTAATTGTACCATCTCACCACATGATCCCCTCTTTATTGGTACAATAGGTTCCAGACATTGAAATTTTCACATATTTAAGGTTATCTGATTTAAGCAACCAAAGGAAACAAATTTGTGGCATATGGTGGGCATCATACTATAAAGATTTGTCGAATTCTTATGAGATGATTTAAGCTAGAAATCCCTAATGTGCCATTTTCACTTTATCTGTTTTTGTGGTGCCTTTTTGTAGGCATAACTCTATATTGAGTAGGCTACTGAAGCTGTGTATTATGGATAATATTTTCATACCACTTCAAGTAAAAAAAAGGTCTCTGAATTTGTCCACAACAACTAGAAGAGAATATGGATCATTGCATTATGGTTGATCATGAACTTGACCATTTTCATTTGGAAGTTCTACAAATACAGGCACAAGGCAACATTCCAACAGGCAACAATGTTTGCATTGCCAAGTTTTAGTTTTGAGGAGGGATTAAAACAACAATTAATGTAAATGGTCCTTAATTATTATTAAAACAACAATGACATTTTAGGTAGTCATTCACGAGCTTGCGAAAATTGGCTCATTCACGAGTTTACATTTACGAGAAGTTCACTCGCAAATAGCTTTAGCGAGCTTATATTCGTGAGTAACTCACTCACGAATAGCTCAGACTAGTTCCGTTCATGCAGAGTGGACTTAGTCATTCGCACGCTTTGGATTTAGTCATTCATGCACTTTTGACTTAGTCATTCGCACAAATTGGACTTATCCATTCGTGCACTTAGGACTTAGCCATTTGTGCACTTTGTGTTCAATTGCAAAATTTCAAGTTTTCTTTAACCTAAGTGTCTAAACCAATTTATCCGAAGCTAGAAGGTGTCGTTATCACATTTCTTGAAGATAGTAGAGGCCTCCTGTTAAGTGCAAGGGATTTTAGGCTAAGCTAACTCCGGGATATAATCTAGCACGGGTAGAACCCTTGTCTCTCTATGAACGTACATGGTCCAACAGAAAGAAACAAACCTCATAAGTTACTCAAGCCCACATTTAAAGTGAGTTTTTCCAAAAACTCATTAGTTTAGGATTCATCCATTTTTCCAAAAATTCGGCAGCATGATGTCATTACAAGTTCACGTAAATGAACAAGTAATCATCTTAAGAAGATCAAAGTAATCTCTCTCAAGTGAGAGCACTGATCTTCAAGAGGAAGTTCATCCACGATAGCACGTGAAATCTCACAAGTGAGTGCCAACCTTGGAGAGTGTCGCTCAAGAACCAGGCATTAGTCTCCTAAGAGATTGACAGCTGGTTTGAGCAGGTTCAAGCATGCCATGATTTTGGTCCCTGTGTTCCTCATGGGAGAGGAAGAAAATGGAGATAATGGAGCTCGAGAGAGATTCCATCGCACTAGGATCCCATCCTTGTCCTCAGAGTGTCGCAACTCCAGCAAGTACATAGAGGAAACCTTCTTTCTCTTTCTGTTCCTCCTTCTCCCTTTTCTTCCTCTCTTTCTTCTCCCTTCTCTTCCTCTCTCTCTCCTTGGTTTTCCACTGTTTTTCTCTCTTCTTCTCTGTGCCTCACATGCACATTAAAGAAAGGGAGAGGAGGGCTATGGGAATGAGTCCATTTGCTAGCTCTTAAGAGAGATTGACAATTCTTCCTTTATTTAACGTTGACAGCCCACTACAAGGAGCAGGCCATCCAACATGTCACCAGCCTTTATAGGATTGCAAGTCATTAGTTTGACCATCAGATCACCTTGGCCTTTGTTCTTGAGACAAAAGGGGGGGAGAGAGAGAGAGAGAAAGGCATTGCTATGATGCGAATAAGACAAGAGGGAGAGTAAGACGTTGGAAAAGCCTTATGTGAATGGGTCCTCAAGCAGGTATTAATGGCAATTCCCCATTTGCATAGGCTTTTATGTTTTTAAAATATATTAATAATCTCCCACTTAATTTAAAATTTCTAAAACAGGTATTAATGGGCATTGAGAGAGGTCGTCGCGCATAGGTGTAGGTGGTGTAAGCCTTGAACCCACACTTTAGTGTAAACAGGTTGTAATCCGTCTTGAGACTCGGTGGATTAACCTTGAACAGTTCTCTTTGACAAACCAACTTGTCACACGCACAATCCTCCATTAGTGAGGTTTTGCTCAGTTATTTTATAGATACAAGCTATAAGGTCTGTGCATTATCCCGATTTATGTAAGTGCTCTAGAGACAACCTTAATTTCAAAGGAAGTGACTGACCAACTTCCACACTCAGAAAAGTGGGTTTCTATCAAGGGAGTATATTAGCCTCATCCCAAATTTGGGACTATAGATCTCGTTAAGAGAACCACTGTGTTCTTTATCCTTCATCATCCGCAAGTAATTAAGCACATATTCTATTGCTACAACCTTTTGTATGAACATCTCATTTCATCTACAGGAAGTACCGTCTGTAGGCTCACATAGGAAGGGACACATTTCATTAATTAAAATTGGGCTTGCAAGTGGGTTATATCTAGTTTTTTTCCTATGGAACCATGATGACCAGGTTGGTTTTCCAGTTAAACCTTGGATGACCAGGTTGGTTTCCCATTGAACCTTAGACAACTAAGTTGGTTTACCATTGAACCTAGGTCAGCTAGGTTGGGTGTTTACCAAATACAACTTTAAAGGCTTAACAGTCCAATTCCCCTTGATGTCCTAGAGGTTTTAATTCTAGTTAGGCCCTTTGATTCTCGAGTCAGCCATCTCATTGGCCTTACAAGTTAAGATTAGCTCACATAGCCATCCATGTACAAACCTTTTGTCATGTAAGCATTCCTCATATTGAACTTGGGGTTAATTTATTTCGCGCTTCAGGTTTATCACCTGGAATCTTGACATGTAAGTCCTTCAGGTATAAAACTTGGATTTAGTTACTTGTGTCCTTCAGGCTCATGGACCTAGAATTCTAAAATTTAGAGTCCATTAGTTACATTGACCTAGAATACTTGTCACGTGCATTAGACATAAATGTCTGGAATTCTCACAAAGTTATTCATCAGGAATTTAGCCCGGGAGGCTCATCACATGTTTCAAGTATGACACTTATCATGTTTGACACTTCCCTTCATCAGGTATCACAAGCCTGGATCATCTCAAGTGGTTATAGCCTTTTGTGGGCTTTATCTAATTCAATGCATCCACTGGTTAGCTATACAACCACTATTCTTAATGTCACATCCATGAGAAAATCTTATACTCTGATTTTAATGACTTAGTTACAAATTATGCTCTTTTGGATTTCATGGAACTTCACCTCCTATCATAGCAGACATGAATTCAGGTGTTAAACTCATACAATAGGTATCTTAGCTTGGTATTGCATACAAGTAGATCTATGGTAGATGTATTTCACAGTTCATAGCACTTTGTGCATATAGAATAGACAAAGATTTTGCAATCTAGTTCTTTCTACATGTATCCCTAGTGTATCGACTCAGCAGTACATTAGTCATAAGTCTGAAGTAGTCATCATATGCCTGTGGACATCGGCATTCGAGAGGGGTTTGGATTCCCCCTCTTGTCCGTGGTTTCTGAGCCTACTCTTTGGCGCACGATGCCGGTGCATGAAAGGTTAATAACCCTTTTACAAGACAGTTAGGCTTTTCTAGGAGTCACCACCAACTCAGGATTAGCCGATAGAGTTGGACATCGGTTCTCCTCTCCGGGTGAAGAGGAGAAGTTTAGACCCGAAGGTCTAGGGGTTTAACTCCTAATACTGGTTTACATTCTTGAAATAAAGGGTAAGTTGTTTAGTTGCATTTAAGGAGGGTGTTAGGCACCCCAAATACCCACCTTTTTAGGGTGACTTCTCTCATTAATACATTTTTTAAATTATGCTAAAGTGCATGCTTGTTAAATGTAAAGTTATTGGTACAGTTGCACCTGGGACATAGTCCTACGTTGCCTACATACTCAATCTTGTATGATTCAATGTGATCCTAGGGTTTTGTCGGGATCAAACTATATGTAGTTTTAGGGGTTTATTCTATTTGCCAATCTCGGTAGTCAAGTACGTTTGACTATGAGAGTGATTCAGCGTAGATTAATTTTAGATTGTTTGTATACTTATAGAGTACTCCGCGCTGCTGCAAAATGTAGACAAGTTAACTAAATGGGGGTCCGGACTATGTTGTACCAATGTGCATGGTTTTGAGAACCTAATTGGGCTATAACCAAGTCTTAGGGTCTCTGGGTTGAAAGGTGAAGACCGTAAAAGGTCAGGATGGGTTAAAATGTAATGAATGGGTAGGTTGACTCGACCTGGTCACACTAACATAGCAGCCATAACTTAAGCGTTGTCTTCCAAGTAAAGTTCGGGTATCTGATATACTTGGAGATCACAAGCGTATAGTCAACCCTACTATAATTGTAGGAAAGCTGAAAGAGGCATTTGCAATGAAGGAATTCTTAGAGTATGTCTATGGAATGGATTGATTTGAAGCTGGGTTTCATTTGACTTGCACAGATTTAACACCTGAAATTCATCCTAACACTTGTAAACAGGGCCCATAGAGGTGCCTAAGCACGTGGATGAATTCCAAGATGTCAATTACTTGTGTATAGGCTTCAGAGAAGGTTAGGGTTCACTAGGGTTGGTCCTAGATCCCAATGCCTGAATTTCTCCAACGCCTATATTCACTGTCAATGCCTGTTTTTTAACAGATTAAAAATCAGGCGTTGGGTTTAGAAAGTCTACATTCTAGAGGGCATATCTGTCTCCATAAAATTCTAAATTGGGCGTGATCGATCAATTTGAAAAGTTGAGAGAGAGATATTTCCAACCATATATAATAAGCCTATACTTGTTTAACGCCTATTTTTCAAACTGACGCCTATTTGTGTTAATGCCTATTTTTTAACAAATTAAAAAACAGACATTGGGTTTGGACGGTGTGTACTTCGAAGGGCATATCTCTATCCAAAACATTCTAAATTGAGCTTAGTTATTCAATTTGGAAAGCAGAGAGATCTTTCCAACCATATATAATAATCCTATACTTATCTAACACCTGTTTATCTATACGCTTATTTTTCTGTCAATGCCTACTTTTTCACAAGTTAAAAATCAAATAGTCTGTACTCTATAGGGCATATCTCTCTCCACAAAATTCTAAATTGAGCATGGTTGGTCAATATGGAAAGCTGAAATATAGATATTTCTAACCATATATAATAATCCTATACTTGTCTAATTCTTATTTGTCCATACTCCTATTTATCCAACGCCTGTTTTTTAATTCTCTTAAAAAATAGGCGTTAGGCCTAAGACCAAAATCAAGTAACCTGATTTTGGCCATTTGGACCCCTTAGGGGTATGGGAAAATTCTGAAATTTGGCATGCTATTAGGAAATACATATATGAACAACATCTACAATTTTTTTCTTCATATCATGGATACAAAATTCAAACAAAAATTGACAAATATTTCTCAAAACTAGGTATAAAAAGACCTATTTTTTTGTCTATTTGGGGGGATATTTTGAGGCCTTCCACAGCAGATATATTCATGAAATTAAATACATAATATCATGTATGTGTCTCATCTAACATAATAAAATTTGGGTTCAAGAAGCCCTCTACAAAAATCATACAAAAATCAACATGGAAAGGGGTAAAAAATAAAAGCAAGTAGAGGTTGTTGAGTGTCTACTGTGTAACACGAATTAGAGCAGTGCTCTAGCATGAATTGGATAGCATAACAATAATAAAAATTCACATATGTTGAAGGGGGATATGATCTAAGCATGGGTTTAGACTTACCTAGCCTTGGGGTTGATGGAAATTGAGCTTTTCCTCTTCTTCTTCCTCTTTTTCTCTCAACACTTAAGGGTTTTTTGTTGCTAACCTTGTTGAGCACGAATTTAGGGCTATTTATAGCTCCAAATTCATGCAATGGTGGGTGGATATTGGGGATAAGGATTTCTAGATGGAGGGCTAGGATGATCCCTATCCTAAACTAGGTGGAGGGCTAGGATTGAGTTTGGGTGAAGGGTTGAGATTGATTTGAGGGGAGGGGCATGGATAGGTGACATAGCAATGTGGATGGTTTGATTGGGTTTGTGCTACTTCAATGGAAGGGGAGATAAGGGGTATGCTATTGAGAGTGGATGGGGAGGGACATATGGGTGCCATGGGAGATGCCCTTTGGCATACTCCCATTGGATTCAAATCTAAAGGGGGGTGCTAAAGGTGCTTGATGGAGAGATATGGGAGACACTTTAGGGATCTAAAATTCATCTCCCCAATCCTAGGGTGGAGGGTGAGAGAGAGAATCAAAAGATTTTAATCCAAAGGTTTTCAAAAATGGGCTAAAGATGAGGATGCGTTAAATGCAAAATATCTCATTTGAAATAATATCTGGTTTATGATTTTTTCAAACCCTTTCACTGTCGTCACTCCGTGTGAGCTCTCAAGCTTAGAAGTCGGCCCAGTCAGTGTCAATTTTAGAAGTCACAGATGCTCTGGTCGCCCTGGTCCAGTCAGAACCAAATTACGAAAAGGGTAAGGGGTGAAATCAGGGTTTTCTGATAAAAAAAGCTCTCAGATGTAGTTTGAAAGGGAAAGATGGTAAATTGATCAGAGGGTGGCCTAAGGATAGATGCTCCCAGGTCCAGGTGATTCACAACTTCTGACTGTACGAGATTACAGTACCTGAGTAGGAAATTAGGTCAAAAACCCTTTTTTGAGCAATTTGACAAAATTGTACAGTGAATGCTGCTGGTTTTTCTGTAAAATGAAAATTCAAGTTGTATCTGGGGGATTTGAAGTTTGAGGAATCTTGGAGCTATAGAAGCTAACAAATTGGTCATTGGGTTCCCGGGCAGCTGTCGAGGGTCTTTCAAAGCAAAGTCGCTTGAACAAATTGGGTTTCTGTAGCTGCTTGAAGTCGGGTGAAATTGAATGGCCAAACATTTCCTGAACTAGGGGTTTGTGAAAT
>JAOXJP010200108.1:0-12087 GCA_025762735.1 Platanus orientalis
AATATGCTGAATTACGATGCCCGAGTAGAAAACTGGGTCAAAAACCCTTTTTTAGGCAATTGAAGAGGTTTTGACTAGAGATGCTCCCATGTTCGCTGCAGGTCTTTGCTATGAGACTTGTTTAGGGGATTTAAAACTTGAGGACTCTCAGAGCTATAGGAACTGACAGAATGACCACTAGATTTACGGGTAGTTATCGAGGGATTTTTGAAGCAGGGTCACTTGGAGAGATAGGGTTTCAATAATTGCTTAAAGGATGGTGAAATTGAACTGTCGGACATTCTTTGATGCTCAAGTTTATGAAATGATCTCTCGAAGGTAGGGGTGAAAATGAGAAAATGGGCCTAACCTTGCTACATTCTGAGTCCAAGAGAATTTTTTAAGGCATTCTGCGTGTTAAATATAGATAGAAAGTGTTTTGTTCTAGCTTGAGCAGAAATGATGGTTAGGAATATAGGGTTTTTGTAATCTAGTGCAACTTTGATTCTCTGGAGGTCCTGAAATTACTGTGGGATAGCCACTAATAGACTAAATTTTTTAGTTTAGGTGAACTCCCGGGAATCGGTTAAGCACCTGATTTGTTGCCCTAATTTGTTGATCTTTTTTTAGTATTTGAGGGAATCTAAATAGATAAGTCTTGTAAACGCTCGCGTTCCTTAGACAATTTTTTGAAGGCCTCATGATTCTGGAGAGATGGACACCGACTAATCCTGATTTGGACCTCTGGTGAACATAGTGCTCTATATAAGTGAAATGCAGCTAAACAACTTTTTGACCCCTAGGAGAAGATTTGAGATTTCATATAGGTTCAAGATTTCAAAATTCTATTCTCAAACTTAAAGATTCGAAGCTAAGGCCAGGACAGAGATACGGCAATTGACTTTTTTGGATTTGGAGATCGGGTGAATCTTCAAGAGCTTTTTTAAGGGTCATGTCTTGGTCAAGGTCATTATAAGTTGAGAAATTGGTTGTTGCTAGTCTTGAGTAATATCTATTTTGTGATGAATTTCTCAGAATGGGAGAAGTAGGGATGTATAAGATCTAAAATTACACCATTCAGGTGATGGGAAAAGCTTTGGGGTCCTTTGAGGATCTAGGGGTAAATTCTCCTAGGTGAAAAGGGTAAAATGGTATTTTTTGCACACGGGTCAAAAAATGTGAAAATGAAGATTCTTCGCCTATGATGTTCATGACAAGAAGAATTATATAGGTAGGAGAAATTCAATGATCTAGTTGACAGATAGTGAGTTCTGGGCTTTTGAAAGCAGAAGGGTTAAATGGTAATTTTTCCACTTGTGATGCTTTATTGAGGGAAGACTTACAGAGGCTGGAAAAATTACAGATAACATGGATGGAGCTCTTAAATGTGGACACTCAAATTCATGTTGATGCTTTTGTTAGAGATTAGGGTTTGTTCTAAAATGGTGCATTTGGACTGTAATGAGGTTCTGTGACTAGTTCATTTACGACTGAAATATCTGAAAAGAGTCTACATTTGCTCTTCCTAAGTCAAGGGTGCTTTGAGTCTTGATACCTAAATGTTTTCATGTTGTCCTTATGTTGTCAACTGACCTGAGTCAAAGCCACATATAGAAAAGAAGGAAATGCCCTAATTTTCACTTGGGAGAGACCATGTTTCTTCCTTGCATGTAACTCATAGATATTGGGTGGGTAGTTTTTCAAATATAAAGCATTTCTTGCTGAAAAAATAAT
The DNA here is from genome assembly GCA_025762735.1 of Platanus orientalis. Taxonomy (NCBI): domain Eukaryota; kingdom Viridiplantae; phylum Streptophyta; class Magnoliopsida; order Proteales; family Platanaceae; genus Platanus; species Platanus orientalis. The sequence continues at coordinate 1,714 of JAOXJP010200108.1, forward strand.
GATGGGCAGAATTTTTCCTTAACTTTGGGTTAAGGTTTTGGAATGAATTTGCTTTTCAAATGGCTTCTCGAGTTGAAGGTAGACTCTTTCGGTGTTTTGTAAATTCCTTCATTCCAATTTTCAAAACTGAGTATTCACTGAGGGAGGGACCTTCTTTGTTCTAGATAGCATGGGTTATCCATGAGTTATATGCAAGCAAGTGACATTTTCTTTAACTTCTTGGGTGTTACTATTAGCATATGCGTTGCATCGGGAGACATGTAAGTCATCAACATTGGGTGCAACTGTTTGAAAATATACCAGAAAACCGGTCATGAAAAAGTTGTAAACATGTGAACCATTTAGATGACTTATGCACTTGTATTTTCTTCTGGCTAGCTTGATGATTTGAGTTTTATAAATTGCTTGAAGTTTCTTATGAGATTTTCATGTTGGCATGTTTTGTATTTGTTGTATTGAATAATCATTGATTCATTTGTAAAGTTGATTGCTCGGACATCTTTTGTGACTATCCTTGAGAGTTTTACTGGGACTCATGGAGGGATGTTAGTGAAGCTCTCCCTGAAATAGCTATGGAAAAGATATATGTAATCATGATTGAACACTACTTGGTTTTACATCAATCATTGTATATATGCACTAAATATCACTTCTAAAGACACGTGTGGCTTCACATTAGTCATGATACATAGTTGGATTGATCTACAACATCTCCCTTATCCCACTTAGGAGAATGTCGTAGTTTACAGGACTCACGAAGAGATTTTGAGAGCTCTCTCTAGAAAAGCTATGGGACCTTGGGAGGTCAGTGCTACGTAACCATAAAGTGATGGTTACATAGGCTATGGATGATCCAACACAATATTTTTGTTCCACTTAAGCATTGTCAAGGTGGGGGGACGTGTAAGGAAGAATTTATAATGACTCTCTTCGAAGCCAGGATGGGATCCCGTAGGATCGAGTGTTGTGCCTTGCGTAGGTGATAGCAACCCAGTCTTTGCTAAAGTAAGTATAACACACGACATTTGAGGGTAAATGCAACACATGCTTATGTCCCAATAAGCAAGCATCACCAAAGTCGGTGCTAACAGGTCGGTCTATTGAGCGGTGACCGTCAGAACTTATAGAGAAATGTTGTTGTGCTCTTTCTCGAGAAGCTATGGAAGGGTTTTTCTCACAAGTAACACATGCTACAAAAATACCACTTAATCTTGATAGTTGTTTAGGTTATTGCTAGAAGTTATGATTTCATAACTTAATGGATCGAAGTGTGGCATCGCTTGTTATCCGAAGCCAAGCAAATGTCATGGTGTGACCATTAGTAGATCATGCAACATATGAAGTACTGAATGAAGAGTGGCCGATGTTAGGTAAGCCATTTAAAAGTATGGACTGGGGTGTGTCAAATTTTAACTAGAAGGGTGGCTTGGTTTGGACGTGCAGAGAAATGTTATGAGCTCTTTTCTAAGAAGTTATGGTGGGTTTTTCTCATAAGTAACCCGTTTGCTATGAGGAAGATTCTTTAAGCAAAGCTAGTAGTCCATACTAGGGCATTAGGAATTACACAGAATTTATGGAATAAATTGTGGTGCATGCTTATATCTATATAAATAGGCATCATAGGTGGGTCATACCCTACAATTGTCTCGTCTTTGACAGAGTGTAAGTAAAGGACCGATCAGGACTAAAGATGTTGTTGCTCTCTCTCTAGAAGCTGTGGAGGTTGTGATAACAAGGAACCCAATGCTATGTTTTATGTATAACTCCCTAATGGTAGTAGTGATAAGATAATATATAGATTATGAATCCAAGTACAGCATTCAGCTATGTCTGAATAACCAAGATGCTACACAACAATTTGTTCGTGTTTTAGGGACTGCCAATAAGGCTTCTGTGAAATTTTTTGGGCTTATTTCGAAAGCCATGATATCTCGAGAGATCGGTTCTACATATCTGTTTCAACCATCAAATCGGCAAACATGGCTGCCATAATATACAGACTATGAAGTGATGATACCTACCTACACCCTAAATAAGTAGTTTATCTATAAAGGCCTTTCTATAAAGTCGGGGACCGACTCAACTTAGCGAACCTACACGGCCTGCATGAGGTATGTCAGGAGGTTTTTAGGCTTACTCTAAAATCCATGGAGATTCTAAGGAATTGGTGCTATATATCTGTTTCAATTAATTTTCAAAGATGATTGTAATGGTATATAGGCTATGGAATGATATCAACATTTTTCTATACCCGAGTACACAATCTTCTATGTTGATGATTTCGGTCATTTACTAGTGAGGCAAGACCTAGAGTCCCTCACCGACCTTGTGGTAACCTAATCAAGGCACATCAAGAAGTTTTTGGGCTTGTTTTGAAAGCCATGGAGATCACAAAGGATCAGTGCTACATATATGTTTCAACCAATTTTCAAAGGTTGTCATGATATATAAGCTATGAAATATTATGGACATTTGCCTCTACCTGAAAGGCAATCTATCATGTCAACAGTTTTGGCTTCTAGTGAAGAAAGACCTAGAGTCCCTCATCGAACTTGTGATGGCCTAAGCATAGCATATCAGGAATTTTTTGAGTTTAACTCTAAAGTCTATAGAGATCTCTAGAGATCAGTGCTATGTATTCATGTTTTTCATGTTAGTCATGTTACGTAGGCAATGGAACAATGATCAACATTTGCCTATGCCCAATAGACAATCTGTGATGCTAAAATGTGGCATTTTCTGTGGGTAGAGTCCTCACTGAACCTTTACGCATCCTGGTCTCAAGGTTAAAAATGATCAATGCATCATCTTCGATCAATATTGCCATAGAGATGAACTTAACTGGGGTGATGACTCATCATCGGATTGCTTGGCCACAGGGCAGACTTTTAGAGGTTTGTAGATTTGCTTGCCGCTGGGACTTCAATTCATGGATGCTTACTGCACACGGACTTTCATGGTTGATTGCCCCATACGGACTTCAATAGATTTTAGATACATACCGTGAATGGACTTCAATGGGTTTGTGGATGCTTACCATGCACGGACTTCAATATATTCTTAGTTTCATTGCTCTGTTGGTTCATGTCGAGGGATGGCTCATTGTAAGGAGATGATGAGTCATCTCTTCCCAATTAATGAGAGATAAGGCATAATCTTTTCTTTCTTCTTTCACTACAGGAGGATGATGAGTCATCTCCTTCTCAATTGATGAGAGATGAGGAATCATCTATGCTCTTTTGAATAAAAGGAGATGACAAGTCATCTCTTTCTTTGTTTGGCCATGAATGGCAATTTGTTGAGACATGAATGGTGATTTGTTGTGCCATGAATGAAGATTTATTATGCCGTGAATGGTGATTTGTTGTGTCGTGAATGGCAATTTATTGTGCCATGAATGGAACTTTGCTAGAGAAGATGCTTCATCTCGATCTTCTTTTTCAAGAGGTGATGGATCATCTTCAATCATAATTGATGGGAGATGACTCATTGTCTCCACTCTCTCTTTGGGAGATGATGTATCATCTCCAACTTTGCTTGGCCATGAATGGCACTTTGTTGGGCTGTGAATGACACTTGGCTGGAGAAGATACATCATCTCGATTTACATCTTCAGGAGGTGACGGATCATCTCCAATCACAATTGATGGGATATGACTCATCATCTCCACTCTCTCTTTAGGAGATGATGTATCATCTCCTATTTTGCTTGTTCGTGAGTGGCACTTTGCTGGACCATGAATGGCACTTTATTGGAGATGATACTTCATCTCGATTTATTTTTTCAAGAGGTGATGGCTCATCTCCGAACTCAATTGATGAGAGATGACTCATCGTCTCCACTCTCTCTTTGGGAGATGATTTATCATCTCCAGCTTTGTTAAGCCGTGAATCACGTTTGGCTAGAGATGATACCACATCTCAGTTTACTTCTTCAGGAGATGATGGGTCATCTCCAATCACAATTGATGGGAAATGACTCATCGTCTCCACTCTCTCTTTAGGAGATGATGTATCATCTCCAACTTTGCTAGGCCATGAATGACTCTTGGCTGAAGATGATACCTAATCTAAATTTGCTTCTTCAGGAGGTGATGGGTCATCTCCAATCACAATTAATGGGAGATGACTCATCATCTCCGCTCTCTCTTGGGGAGATGATGTATCATCTCCAGCTTTATTGGGCCGTGAATGGCGCCTTATTGGAGATGATACTTCATCTCTCAATTTTCTTTTTTGGGAGGTGATGGGTCTTGTTTAATTTCAATTGATGAGAGATGACTCATTGTCTCCACTCTCTGTTTGGGAGATGATGTATCATCTCTAACCGTGCTAAGCCATGAGTGGCACTTTGTTGGGCCGTGAATGGTACTTGGCTAAAGATGATACTTCATCTTGATTTGCTTAATTGCTCCTTCATCCCAAAGTTGTTGATAGCTGTATAGAAGGTTTTCCATAGCAAAGTGGATGATGTATTCAATAGTTGACCGTGTTGATTGATTGATGATTGAGCTTGAAGCCTAGATTGGCTAGACTTTGCATTTGCTTTTGAGAGAGGTTTGAAAATTCATTTTGTAGGAATCTTCCATTGATTTTTAAAAGTTGGGCCCCTGAGGGTCTTTAAACATTAGGCGTGAGTTGTTATATGACTCTCGAGTACATAGGGTCATGTTTTCATATGCTATGAGGCCACGCCTGGTTCAGGCAAGGTATGCAAGGTTTTACAGTTTTGGGTATTGAATGTTCCTCCCTCAGGAAAATTGGATTAGATGCCTATGTTTGAGGTTTTTGTTTCTTCTTTGACAAATGATGATTTCTAAAAATGTGTGCTCATGACTTGATTGACTTGACTCAGGGTGCCATTTCTGGTTTTCACCCTAAGTACTAACGTAATTTGCTCCCTTTTTTACCCTTGTTTGCTAGTACACTTATAAGTTTTTTTTTCTTTTTTTATTTTTCTTTTGCTTTTCATTTTGTTGTTCTTTTTTTTTTTTTTGAACCATTGATTCTTTTGTTTTGAATTTGTATGTAGAAATGATCATGATTTTGGAGTTACAAAAATACCTGGATAGGAGAATGTTTTAGCAAAATTACTATTCAATGACTTCTCATTTCAAGGGTTTTAGCACAAGTCAGGTTTACATTAGTCAAGCAAAGAACCTTTTGACTTGTTACAAGTTTACAAATTCTGGGAAGTCTTCTCCGTCCATGTTTCCTAGTAGTAGTTCCCCACCGGACAATTTTTGTTTGACAATGAAAGGTCCTTCATACTTTGGCCGAGGTTGCCCTCGTGGTGCTTGGTCTTAGGGGGGTGGACCAAATTTACATTTTTTTTTTAAAAGTAGTTAAGCCTGAAGTTACTTCTTAGGTTGCCTACATACTTGACTTTTATGCATAAGTGTTTTTGAAAACATTGGTCTGTCAAGATCAAGCCACACGTAGTTCTTTGACTACAAGGATAAGGAAAAAGGAAAAGTTTTTTTTTTTTCAAAAGCAACTAGACCTGAAGTTGTGTCTTAGGTTGCCTACGTACCCTTTACAAGTGCACTGGTCAAATGCTTTGAAAATTATGAGTCGGTAGGGATAAAGTCACACGTAGTTCTTATTACAAAGTGATGAAAAGAAAAGACTAAAAACTTTTAAAAATATGAAACAAGAATGGAATAAGTCATCTTTTCCTGGCTTCTTTCCTCAATCAAGCAATCAATCACTTGGTCCTCTGCTACAACTGATTTGGCTTGTTTGATCTACTCTTTGGCATCTCTGGGCACCCATGTTTTCGGCATGTTGACTTGGTTAGGGTCAAGCTCATCTAGGTCTAGCCCTCCACTAGCAATAACTGATTGTAGTGCTTCCATGACATCACTAAAGAGAGATAGTAGACTTAGGGATGCTAGGTTGTCCTTCTTGTGTTCCGAGGTGTTGGGGGTTAGAGCTGGATGCGTGGGTATGAGGAGCAACCTCAAGATGGTAAGCAAAGTGATGACTGATGATTAGAGGGAGAATAATGATTGGTCATATTGGTGTACATTATATGTTGAGCTTGGGTGGTACTAATAAAGGTGTCTAAGCTTCTAGTTCAGTTGGTAAAGTGGTGCAAATCTTGGGTAGTTCTAAAGTGAATGCACAATGTTGTGCGGCCTTATGGCTGACTTTCTTTTTCTTGTTCTTCCTAAATTTATGCTTAATCATAGGTTTGAACCCTAGGCCTACTTTGTGTGGCACTCTGATGGCTTTGATGGAGCTCTTTCTTCCTTGAGAAAATTTTCCTAGGCCCTTGTTGGGATCGAACTTCATCTTGACTATCATGCGGAACTTTGGTGGAAGTATTTTAGCCTTTCTCTTTAGATTTGCCACTTCTCTCTCTATATGTACAACCTCGAACTAATATGAGGTGAAAGTATTTAGAGCTTGTAAGTTTTGAACTCTTAATATCTTCTGCCCTGTCATTGTAATCACATCTATGTCAGTCGGTATTGTTATGACTTTGTCATTGATAATGAACTTCACTTTTTGGTTGAGAGTGGATGGGACGACGCCTACTTAATGAATCCACGACCTTCCCAACAACATTCTAAAGGAGGATGGTATGCTCAGAACTTGGAACATTCTCCCTTTTATCACTAGGAGAATGTACACTTCTCCTTGGCCGTGACTAATTGAGTTATCGAAGGCCCTTGTGCCACATGGGTTGGGTTTCACACAATCTGAGGGGACTCCCAACATGTCCAAGGTATCCTTTATACAGATGTTCAGGGCGGACCTATTGTCCACCAAAATTAGAGGGATACACATATCAGAATGGCAGGCTATGATGTAAATGGCTCGGTTGTGCACGGTGTCATCCTTGGGAATCTCATCCTCTTAAAATGTTATGACTAGTGGTGTTAATACTCTGGCCACCATATTTTTCAACCTATCAGGTGTGATCGAGGAGTCCATAAAGGACATTCTGAATATACTCAAAAAATTTTCTCTATGCTGCTCAGATGTCAGCAAAAGGCCCAAAATTGAAACCTATGCTGGCATCTTAGACAATTGCTTGATCAAGATCAGGTGAGATTAGGTGTTAGTGAGAAACTTGAGGGATTGAACTAGGTGCTGGTGAGATTGATCATATTGACCCCTTTAGGTGACTACTCATCAGGGAGTGGATTTTGGATGATGTTTGAATTAGGTGGAGGATTTGTGGGTGTGGGGTCAAATGATACATTATCCTCCTCGATCAGGTCTTATATGTTATGTCTTAGGTGGTAGCACCTATCTATAGTGTGCCCTAGAGACTGGTGGTATTCACAATATTCTGTTAGATTGTAACAGTGGGGCAGAGGGTAAGGTGGGGATCTTGGGTCAATCAATTACAATAACCTATTTTTGATGAGGTACTCCATTATGTACTGTAGGAATATGGCAATGGGATGAACTTTCTCTTTTTCTTCTCATCTCTAGGCATACTAGGGTATCTAGGCTGGTATAGCTGCTATGCTTGAGGAGGAATGATGTTCATTGCTATTGGGTAGCTTTGAGTCGCTTGCGGCTGAGAGAGAACATGATCGTTGTTTTAACTAGGCTGAAGGACCTCAATGGCTTGAACCAAATTAGCTTCTGGTCTAGTGAATGTTGCCCTCTTCAGCGTGGTTCTGGTGGAACTGTCGAGGGTGAATGGTGCATTTTATAGTAAACCTACTTTGATGGCCAACTCTACCTTTTCGGCTTTGTTAATGTCCTCGACAAAGTTGCTCTATGAGGCGGCTAGGAGCATTAATTGGTAGGTGGGACCAACATTCTCAGAAAAGTGGGTAACATGTCCTTCTCATACATTGGGTATTTTAGCAAAATCCTTGATATTCTCTCCTGTAATGGGTCTCATCCCTTCTACCTCTTCCCTAGTTGAAAACATCTCAAGATTGAATCTATAGTGGTTGAGGAATGACCATGTGAGGGCCCTCGATGTGCTGATATTGCTCTTTTCCTGGCTTTTCAGCCATTTCCCTACATTCTTCTCTAGACTCTGGTCAAACATTTGCACTAAGATATGCTCATCATGTCCCCACTAGAACATAGCATTACAATACATGCGTAGGTGCATCCTAGGGAAAGTGGTACCATCATACTTCTCGACATTGGGCATTTGGAAGTTTGGTGGTAATACACCCCTAGGGTGGATCTAAAGATCCTCAAAATCCATAGAGATAGGGAACTACCCCCCTTTCATTAGCTCCACCTCTGCTATAAGTTTGGCTAGCCTTGCAGTGGTCTCATCATCCTTGGGAGGAGTAGTAGTAGTCTCCTTTCCTTTCCTACTAGATGTCAATGGCCTGTAATATTCCTCTAAGTCAAAGAGGGAGCGATGTTTCTATTGCATGTACATGGTAGTCCGAAGCGGGGCTGTGACATAGATGGGAACCCATGTGTAAGACTGGCCAAAGGGTGGAGTCTGCTCGACAGTACTAGAAGGTGGTGGCTCGAAGACTGTACCTTAGCCGTGATGCCCTGCCGGCTTTAGCAGATACTCAAACATCAGCTTCTCAAATTCAGTGAGTATAGGGATTCAAGGCTGCTCATTAGTATTGGGTTAGCTATGGGCTGGTAAAGAAGTTTGGGGTGGTGAAGAGGAATGACCATGCTTAGGGGTGGTTGTCCAATTGTGCTGGGACATGAAGTCCCCCATTAATTGCTCAACCTTGGATTTGTACCTATCTGAGAGGATGTCTTCAGGGCCTGTCCCGTTAGGAGGTGGGTTTCTTGAGGATACCTTTGGAAGGGTAAAAGGTGTGGTGCCTACCGTAGGTAGAGACATTGACTTGTCAGCCACAGCTTCACTAAGTTGCATTTTCTACTTCTATAGTCGAGTCTTTAGGGAAGCTATTGTAGCTTACTTAACTATTTTTTGAAAGAAAATGAGCAATTGTTATTATTTTACAAGGTTCATTTTTTACATATATTTATAGCTAGATACTTTTTACAAGTGCATATGTCATACAGGTGAATTCGTGTCCATTAATTAACTACATAATTTTTGGAAACAAAACTTTATACATGTGTACATTAGGAAACAGTTACAAAATAGGGGGTACTTGCCCCAATACATTGGAAATGAAAGCATAAGGTGTAATCTAAAGATCAAGCACCACTGAAGGTGGTGGTGGAGGTGGCACTAGCTTATAGCCCAAAGAGAAGATCTATTTTCTCAGCTCGTGAATCCATGACTGTACCACTAATCTTGTACGAAGGCAATGTTGTTGTTGCACCTCATTTGAATTCCCAAATCTTTGTGGGAATCCTACAATCATTGAGCCCGCTTTTTAAGGAGTGAATGAGCTCAAACTGGGTCTTGTTCTAATGCTGGGTGCAATCACGTGAGACCTTGGCCTCTATATGTAAATGTGTCTCAACTTCTAGGGCAATCTTGGTTTATGCATGTAAAGCTTGTTCTTAGGCTAAGTCTGACAATGCTTGTCCATGCTCTACCTAAGAGTGAGAAAGCTTTGTATGTGATGAAGATGATGATTTGTTGCATGGCCTCTTATTCGAGGAAATGGGTGCATCGAGGGTGTCAGATTGTATAGAAGGTTTGTGAAGAAGCTAATGCTCATAAGATGATATCATGGCTTGTGCTTTTGAAGATATAAGCTATGAATGCTGAGCAACTCCAGTATGCGAGTTGTCCCATAGGGAGGCCAGTATAGACTGTGTGTGAGTAGATGTACGATGGTCAAGCTTGAAGATGTCTTTGAAAGCCGTAGGGAAATCAAAGAGATCTTATCTAAGGGAAAATTGCTAAAGGACGCGTATGGGTACATAAGGAGTGCTTTCAAAAACCCCTGTAATAACCATGTAGGTGCGGTCCTTGGTTTCTAGAAGTGGGTAGCGTTCTTTGTGCCACTTGACTCACTAAGTGACATGCTCAGGGAGCATAGTGGATAGTAGATTCTGATAATCAGATGTCATGGCTTTGACTGGAAAAGGTCTATTGTTGACATGTGTCTGTACTGGAGTCAGATCATGAGATATGTAAGTCAGAAAAGATGAGAGGGTAGTCACATGTTCTTGTAGCCAGGCCTATAAGAAAACTGGGCAACCATATAACCGACCTCGACGATGTTGAATGCAATGAGAGAGGCTAGAAATAGTCTCAGATATGATTATGGGTGCAAGGGCTTTCTTCTGTAAATGTTGCCCTAAGATGTCAAGTAAGACGCCGTTGATATGATGGCAGCTATGTGATAGCAAAAGTTATCCTAGGGTAACCAAGGTGAATGTTTTGAATTTGATTGAGTTAGTAAAATCACCAACTTTCTTCCAACTTCTTTCCAATAAGAGGTCAAAAGGGTAGTGTAGATATTCTCCTGTATCTTCCTTAGGCAGGGAGCC
>JAOXJP010200119.1:0-12087 GCA_025762735.1 Platanus orientalis
ATAGAGCATTTTCCATCCCACCAACCATTTTCAGACTCTTTCCACCATGGGATTCCACACCTCCTACTATGTTGCTCCAAGAGGAAGCCCTAGATGAGTTGTTGGGAGTTGACCTATAGTGCACCTCTAATCTCAAGCGAAGAGATCATTGTTTGTCACCTCCCCCCCCCCTACAATCAAAGAGATTTTGGCAAAATTAATCCGAAGCCCTTGTACTGCCTTGAAGCATCTCAACAAACAAATCTATCACTGCAAACTACCCCACAGAACTAGAGTGTCATTTGCAAACTGAAGATGCGAAATTTGCCTATGTCCACTGTGAATCCCTGTAACATCCTACTATCCACCCGCTCTCTTCATCATCTCACCTAGCACTCTGGTGCTAGGAGAAAGAGAAAGGGGGATAACATATCCCCTTGTCTACCTCTTGAGCATCCAAAGTGCCCTATCGGCAACTCATTCACTAAGACTGAAAAGGTAGCCATTCTAAAACTCTTCATCATCCGGCTTCTCCATTTCACCCTAAACCCACACCTCTTGAGAACATAAATCAGAAAGCCCCATTTTTATTTGAGATTGGAGACTTTGTTGCATCCTACATCTGACCATATTTCATTATTTCTGAATGGGGGTCAGCAGTTGGTGGGTCTTTTCCCTTTTATGTTTGAGAATATGTGGTGGATTTATAGTTGTAGGGAAGCTTGGCACAAGGTGGGAAGCTCGTTTCGGTAGAAGCTCGTTTGGGAAGCTAATTGATGCAAGAGCATATGGGAGCAAAAAGAAGAAGTTGAATGACCATGGGTGACGTTGGGGTGTGATTGTAATATGGCCCAAAGGTCAGAGGTAGTTAGGGGATTTAAGTGTATAGAGTATTAATGTAATAAGGTTTTTAAGCCATGGTTAGTTTAGGCTTTTGTATTTATGGAGTTATGCTTGTAATAAGGATGAGAAGCCAAGGTTAGATTAGGGCTTTTATGGGTGGTCGACAACTATGGTACTTGTCTTTTAGTGGGTCCAAAAAGTCAACATGTGGGGCCTACATCAAGCTGATCGATAGATCTTCTAATAGGTAGAATTTTAGTAGTCCTTGACTTTAGAAAGTCATAGCTTTTAGTAGTTTTGGGTTTAGGAAAGTCTTAGGTAGCAAGTAATCTAGTTTATTTAGGACTTTCTAATTTGATCCCTTGCTATTTTCATATGTTTGTGAGCCTATATATAGGGCCACATGACTTGTGATCAAAGAGAATGGATGAATGAATTGAATGAGTTTTTACCCTTTCTCCCATGTTTGTAGCCGTGTTGTATACCTAGGATTATAGCCCTAGTCTCCTTTCCCTCCCAATCAGTTGTAGCTGTTGGGTATCTTCTTCTTTCTTCTTACTTTTCTTTCTCCTTCGTCATCACTCATTCTTCTTCTCCTTTGTTTCTTCTTTCTTCTATCTCTTCTTGCTGTTAGCATCATTATAGTCTTCTCCTTGGGTTGTCATCACCAAATCTGCAGAACAAAAGAGTGTTGGAATACAAGCAATACAATTTCTGTTTTCCAAATTTAAGGTTAGTTTTGGTGTTTTTTTTATAGAAATTGACCTTGCCAATTTTAGGGGTTTTGTTCCCTTTCAACAAGATGTTCTTCCCCTCTCTGTTGTCCTTGTATAACCTTAAACTTCTTTTAATTCTCCTCCTGATTTGCTGGTTTTCCTGTTGAATAACCCTAGCTTTTTCTAGGAATTTTTGTAGAAGTAAGCAAAATGTTATTTTATATGTATTATATACTTTTAGTCTTCAAAATGGCATGAAATTTTGCATGGTTATTTCTTGTAGGCATATTTAACCACCTGTAAAAAATTTCACTTTTCTGACGCATATGTAGGGGTATTTTACCAATCTGACTAGAATTTCCACACCTCAATTCAACATTCTCTTATTTGCTTTCTCCTTTTCGTCTTCTATTCCTTCTAAATTCTTCTACTTGATTCCTAACTTCTTTACCCAACTCTTTCTAAAGTTTAAGATTTTTTGGTTAAGCCTACATTCTTTTCTTGATTGTCTAAGCTCTGTCCTCACTTCCGCAACATACTCTTGGGTACACAACAAGAGGATAACAACCTTAGGTTGATCTACACCTAACTTTGGTATCAAGGCTTATCATCATGCATCACTAATTCCATTATGCTTCTGCAAGTAGTGGGAAGTGCAATGAAGTGAGTGGAAACCTCTAGAGAAGCAAGTAGAAATGTCTGGAGAATTGACTAGGAAGCGATCCAAGAAACAATATTGTATTTTATTTAATGTAAATCTTATGTTGTTAACATTGAACAAAATATTATTTATGAGATTTAGTAATGATTTTGTAGGAAAAAGATTAATATTGAATTTATTGTTTTTTTTTTTATAAGAAAAAGATTTCATTAAAAGGGATGAGAAATCACAAAAAGGAAAACAACCCGAGGAAACATATTAACAACTATGGAAAATATTGGCCCACCCACTTTTGGTTGAAATAATCGAGTAGTCCCCAAGGGCCTTGCAACCCAAACCCTAAAAGAAAAATAAATCTTTTGATCTACAATACACTTTGTATGCAGGTTCATATTTTCTTCAAAATTTCTCTGATTTCTCTCCGTCCATATGGACCAACAGACTGTTGGGCACACTATCTTCTTTAGGATCTTAGGCCTTTTAGATATACTGAAGACATTCCAAGACTGGATTAGATCTCCCAAGTTATTACGGAATACCCAAGCAAGCCCAACTTCCTTCAGAATGTATTCCCAAACTTCTTTGGCAAATTGACAATGAATAAAGAAGTGATTGGTGCTCTCATTGTCATTTCGGCAAAGGGCGCAAATGTTAGGAAGGATCATTTCTCTTTTTTGGAGTAGATCAATAGTTGGGAGGCGCCCTCTACCCGCTGTCTAAAGGAAGTAGGAGATCTTTGATTGAATTTATTGTTTATAGTAATTAGTTTCCAATACAATCAAAAAGATTTTAGTCTGACTTTAAGATGTAAGCTAATTTACAAAAAAATCTTATGTATTGTAAAATCTAAGGTATGGCTAGCCATACTAATAACAGGTGGTTTGCATATTGATTTGTATGTCATGATTCTTTGTTACTTAGATGGTATAGATTTTTTAGACTTTTTAGTACTTTTTTTTGAGAGAGAAAAAGAAGTACCATATAATTGTTTTTTAGTACTTTCTTTAAGTTTATTCACTTTATTGTATTATAGTTGAAATTATTGATTGCAACTTATAGTTATTTATTTTATGATTGTTTTGTGCTTCTAGTTTCCCAAGGATTGTTCTTTTCGCCTACATTTTTGCATTGCTTTCTGCTTTTGCTTCTTGCTTTGGTAACTATGGGCTGATTTATTCGGAATTTATGGAGTTTGTTAAAGAGTGGTGAGTCATTTTAGGTAGATGGAGGCTTGGCCAAGCGTTTATAATGAAGCTCTAATTACTAAAGGCAAAACTGAAAGAGTGGAACATGATAGTGTTTGGTTGGGAAGAGGAGAGAAAGAGATCAATCGCAAATGAGATTTCACTCTAGGATTTTGTTCTTTTTTTTAATGAGAAAAACATTTTTTTTAATATCAAACAGAAAGGGAAGAATAGAAAGGGATGAGAGATCCTCGAACAGAAAGAAAAGAGATGGAGAAGAACCCCACTAAGTACCCACGACCCCTACATTAGCCTCAACACTTATGCAGCCCCAGTGGTATTTGACTAATCTTGAACAAGGGCCCTTTAGGGGAGACCCTTATACCCTTTACAACAACTTGCCGAAATATATGATCAAGTCTTTGGCTTGTCTATAAACTTTATGTGCCAGTTCTGAATGACCTTTGAAGACACAGCTGTTCCTCTCCCGCCAGATCGCTCAACAAACCATTGCAAGGACAAGCTTTCATATCCTCTTCCCCATGCTGCTAAATGCAGCAAATCTCCAGCCTTGAAGGAGCCCTGTCAGGTTCAAAGGGGCTGTGAACGTGACACCAAAATCCTTGGGGATGCCGCACCATATTTCCCAAGCAAAGGGGTAATGGATGAGAATATGGGAAGTGGACTCTGCATTCTGATAGCACATCAAGCATATGCTTGAAAGAGGGAAACCCTATCGCTAAAGCATGTCCATAGTTGAGATTTTATCCAAAGTCGTTGTCCATGGGAAAAATTGGAACTTGAGGGGGACAGCATTATACCACACGACAGGCCCCGACACCTCTATGATATTTTCCGCATGGTCATAGCATGGACACACCGAGAATTGGCCCCCCATGCCCGTCCACACCCGGTGATCCGCTTGCCCCTAGCAGACCCAGGCATTGTGCAATCGAGCCAATAGAGTTACGTCCCTTGGTTTCTCCAAATTGAAGGCGGCATGGTGAAGACGCGGCTGCCGTCTTACTTTTTTCCCATGGACCAACAAATATGAAACTACCACCACAAAAAAGAAGCGTTCAAAATATTGGTGGTGATGGGAGAAATTAAATGGAGGTTAAAAGAAGGGTTCCCTTTGGCATTCTACTAGTTGTTTGGGAGGTGGTGAAGTATAAGCTCATTGAGGTGATTTTGCACTTTTAGAGGAACCAATTTTTTTATAAAGGAAGCAATACGACCTTCATCATGTTGATTCTGAAGAAGGATGGGGTAAGTAGTGTTATGGATTCAGGGGGATCTGTCTTGTTGGTAGTGTATGTGAGAGTATCTTTAAAGCTGTAGTGGGAAGATTGAAAGAAGTTCTTAGCTTGGCGATCTCTTAGTCTCAAGGAGCTTTCATAAAGGGCAGGTTAATTCTTGATGTAGTGCTTATTGCTAATGAATGTCTTGATTTAAAGATATAGGCAAGGGATAAAAGATTCTTTGTATACTAAATGTGGAGAAGACATAAGACATGTTTAATAGGACGTTTCTTGACTATATGTTCAAAAATTTGGTGTTTAGGGCCAAATAGTATTCGTGAATGCAATGTGTTATAGGAAAACATTTTTTTTTCCATCTTTATCAATGGAACTTCTGTTGGTTTTTTTAGATGTTCTAGTGGAGCTACTTTCTCCAATCCTGCTCTTCATGGTCGCTGAAGCCTTGGATTGCCTCTTGGTGCACTGGGGGTCTTTGGGAAGGCTTCTCAGTCGGAGGGTGGTGGGTGGGTTGGTCTTGTACTTGCACACAGTTTGTAGATGATACAATTGTTTTAGAGAGAGTAAATTACTAAGGCATTTGTTGAGATGATGTGAAGCTGTCTCAGGCTTAAAAGGAAACTTTTCAAAGAGTATTGTGTTCGGGGTGGGGGAGGTAGCAGATATTCAAATGCTGGCAGCTAACTTGGGATTTAAACAAGGGGACCTTCCAACTTCATATCTTGGTCTTCTTGGAATCCAATATTGGAAAGAGTTAAGAGAGATTGTTAGGGGGGTGGTTATGTTTCTATTGAAAAGGGAAAAGATCACCCTCATCAAAAAGCAGAGTTGGCTAGCCTTTCTACATACTTTCTGTCTCTAGTCATGGTTGTATTGGTAGCCTGTGCCATTGAAAATGTAGAGGGATTTCTTATGGTGAGTAGGAAAGATAGATACCATTTGGTTTATTGGGGCTTAGTTTGTTAGCTGAAGAGATGGTGGGGTGGGATTAGAAGAATCAACTTGATGAATAAGGCTTTTCTCTCTAAATGGTTGTGGTGGTTTGGGGAGGAATGTGACAGGCTATGGAGGCAAGTCATTTATGCTAACTATGAAATATTTAATGCTTGGAAATGTAATCAAGCTCTATTTCTCAATGGTAGAAGTTGTTGAAAAGGAATAATGGCACATAGTAATATGCTCAAAGCAGGCATTTGTATGAGGTGTAGGATTCTTGTAGCATGGAACTATTTGGTTTTGAGGTGATTGACAACTGTATTGGTGATTTTTTTGTATCCATCTTAGTCAGAAATAAGGAGGATCATAATAAATGGGCCTTTTCGGGGGTATAGGTTCTTGCGATGTTGATGGCTTTCGGTTGCTTAAGGAAGAGTTGGTAAGGGTCTGGGCTGATTGGAATGTGTTGTGGTGTGTGGGGGGTGACTTCAATGCAATACGGTATCCAGGGGAAAGGTTGGTTGCGACTCGTATGACCAGTCAAATGAGACATTTTGATGCATTTATTCAGGATTTTAACCTGGTGGATCTGCCATTGCATGGGACTTCTTTTACTTGGAGCAATCATCAGGTCCGTAATGTGAGCAGTCGTCTAGACCGTTTCTTGTTCTCTTTCGATTGGCTAGAGCATGTCCCACAGTTAATCCAAGAAGCTCTCCCTAATGTTGGATCTGATCACATTCCGATTCTTCTTCGGCCCATCCCCTAGTGTTGGGTCCCTAGCCGTTTAAGTTCGAACTCATGTGGTTAGAGATTCCTGGTTTTTGGATAAACTCAAACTGCGGTAGTCAAGGTTCGTGGTGGAAGGTTCGGCCAACTTTATTTTTGCTTAGAAATTAAAGATGCTTGAAGAGTGTATTGTGTCCTAGAAAAGGAAGGAGTTTGGAGGTGTAGAGTCGATGAAGGTTGCGTGTTTGGAGGACTTGGAGATAAAGGCATGTTCGGGGGTCTGAATGAGGAGGAGTGGACATCGAAACTAGAGTCCGAGCACGAGTACTACAGGCTCTTAAGAATGGAGGAAATTTCGTGGAGACAAAAGTCCAGAGTTGCTTGGCTTAAAGAAGGAGTCCGTAATACAAAATTCTTCCATCATGTGGCAAATTTGAGGACTTCATCCAACATGATCAGTAAACTATGCATTGACAGGGGGGGATTTACGATCACGAATCGATTCGGGATGTGATTGAGCAGTACTATGCAAATTTATACATAGATCCGATCTCGTCCCGACCGATTCTTGAAGGGGTGGAGTTTGATTGCCTTAGTGCAGAGCGTCTATCTTGGTTGGAGAGCCCTTTTTCTGAGGAAGAAGTTAAGTCTGCTCTGTCTAGTATGGAAGATGATAAGGCGCTGGGTTCGGATGGCTTTCCTACGAAGTTTTTAAAGGTTTGTTGGAATGTGGTGGGCAAGGACGTGATGGCGGTTTTCAAGCCTTTTCATTCCAATGGTGCAAATCGTTGAATGCTATTTTTATCTTGTTAATCCCGAAAAAGAAAGGTGCCTCCCATCTCAAAGACTTTCGGCCCATTAGTTTGGTGGGGTGCTTATATAAGTTGGTGGCAAAGACTTTAATGATTCAGCTTAAGAAATCCATCTTAGATGTTATCTCTCCCTCTCATAATGTTTTTCTTCTGGGGAGACAACTCACAAACTGTTCTTTATTGACCATTGAATATGTTGATGCTATGAGGAAGTCAGATTGGGATGGCATTGTTTGCAAGCTTGATATAGAGAAAGTCTATGATCATGTGAATTGGGGTTACTTGGATTGGGTTCTTGGTCAGATGGGCTTTGGGGAAAAATGGAGAAACTAGATGCAAATTTATACCTCCTCAACTTTCTTTTCGGTTTTGGTGAATGGTGATCTTAAGGAATTCTTTAAAGGGAGTCATGGGCTGGGTCAAGGGGTCCTCTCTCTCCATACTAATTCATTTTGGTGGTGGACTTGTTAAGCATAATGGTTGCTAAGGCGGCAGAAGTGGGTCTCATTGAGGGTTTCTCTATTCCTAATGGCAGGTTTTCTGTTTCATTCATTCAATTTGTTGATGACTCTTTATTTCTATTGAAAGCGAAAGTAGAATGTATGAGAAACTTGAGATGTATTCTTCTTATTATAGAAGCTGCTACAGTGCTACCGGCCTGAAGGTGAATTGGGGCAAATCCTCAGTCAGTCCTGTTGGTGTAAGTCGCTCATGCGAGGAGATTGCTTCCATCCCAGGTTGTGATGTAGTTCCTCTTCCGATTACTTATCTTGGGTTGCCTCTGGGTGCTAAGGCTTCCTCGAAGAGTATTTGGAACCCAATGCTTGAAAAAGTGGGGCGGAGATTGTCTGGTTTGAAAGGGCGGTTTTTATCTAAGGGAGCCAAGTTGGTCTTGCTGAAGAGCATGTTAGCTAGTTTGCCAACATACTTATTCTCAATGTTTTAGGCTCTGTGCTCTATCATAAACCAGTTGGAGCATCTTCAGAGGAATTTTCTTTGGGGGTATTCTTTGGAGGGGAGGAAGATTCACTGTGTGGGGGTAGAGGGAGGTTTGTAGGCCGGTGGTTAAAAGGGGATTGGGTCTTCGTTCTTTGAAGATCACAAATAAAGCTTTCTGTAACAAATGGCTGTGGAGATTTGGTGTCAACAAGGATGCTATTTGGAGGAAAGTAGTGGCTGCTAAATATGGAGAGTTGAGTGTATTGGTTGGGCTTCCAGTTGTTCGCGTGGACCAATAGGGTGTGGAGTGTGGAAGAGTATTCATAAAGGGTTCGAGCAATTCCGAAACTTCTTGAGCTTCCAAGTTCATAGTGGTGAAAGGGTGAGGTTTTGGTAGAATGCGTGGTGTGCAAGGGAGCCTTTGCGTGCCTGGTTTCCTTTTTGTTATGATCTAGCGATAGATAAGTGGGGTTCGGTGAAGGACCATTGATCCAGGGTATTATGTTCCTGGAATATTCAGCCTTGTAAAAATTTGAATGATTGGGAGATCGGGGAGATGGGTCGGCTTTTGGAGATGCTGGAAAGTTATGAGCTTGGGAATATGGATCTTCAGGACATCTGTGTTTGTAGCTTAGATGTGGAAAGAGGGTTCTCAGTCAAATCTATGTACAATGCCTTGTGCCCTCCGATTGCTTCATCCTCTCTAGAGAAGTGTGTTTGGAACAACTTCATTCCGTTGAAGGTCTTGTTCTTTTTGTGGGAGTTGTGGTGGGATAGGGCTCCTACAATTGACAAGTTGATGGCAAGGGGGTTGATAATTCTGAATTGGTGTTATTTGTGTAAATCAGATGCAGAATCGTCAGGTCATCTTTTCATTCATTGTTCGTGGGTTACCCCCATTTTGGACCTTTTTCTAGGTCGTTTTGAAGTGGGGTGGGCTCAACCAGCATCGGTTAGGTCCTTTCTATCTTGTTGGCAGTCCCAATATAGTGGGTCAGCTTTGGGTAGGCGGATGTGGCTCTTGAACCCGTCTGCTATTTGCTGGGCGGTTTGGGAGGAGAGGGATGGATGGGTGTTTGAGGACAAATGTCGAGCTCTTCACCGTGTTATCGATGCTATTTTGACCAAACTATATGATTGGTTATTTGTTGCTCAGGAGGGGCCAGCGTTCCACTCATGGATGTTTGATTGGGACTGTTTCATTTTGTAATCTTTTTGCAGTTTCCTTGTGTTCAGGTTGCTTAGGTGCCTGGTTGTTAGCATTTCTCATTCTTTGTTGGCTGCGGTTTTAATATAATACATTACTTTCTTTAAAAAAAAAGGCATTTGTATGAGGTGGGGAAGGGGACACATTCTTGTTTGAGAGGACAATGGTGCTCTGTTAATCCCCTAAAAAATGACTTTCCAAGCATCTTTAAAGTGCCTAGTGATTAAAAAGCTTTGGTAGCTGACCACATTTCAACAATTGTAGTTAGGTGGTCTCCTCGCTTTAGGAGAGACCTAAATGATTGTGAGATTCACTAATCGGCTTCTTTGTTGGGGTGTTGTGAGGTGTTTAGATTTGTGTAGATAATGAAGGGAAACAAATGTTGTGTCTAGGATTTTGTATGTCCTACCATGTTTTGGACACAAAGGCTGGGTGCATAGGGTTAAAACTGTAAATTCAATTTTCAAGTGAAAAAATAGGTACCCATAAAATGGGATGTATAGGGTTAAAACCTTAAAAAAAAAAAAGTGTTCTAATGAATACTTACTTTGTATTTAAAAGAGGCACCAAGTTCAAAAAACCACATCGGTCTTTGTGTCCAAAACATGGTAGGACATACAAAATCCTGGACACTACATTTGCTCCCATAATGAAGATAAGGGGAGATAGATTCAGGATCCATCCGGAAAATTCTTGGTCAAAACATGTTATGAATTTTTTGTCAGTCAAGGGAGTGGAGAATTTTTCTTGGAGGGAGTGTGGATCCATCCAGAACCCTAAAATGTGTAGGGCAGGAGGAGGGATCTCATCCTTCCAAATGTGTGCTTGTTTTGCCTAAAAAGATGAGTTGATGATCCACCTCTTATTGCAGTGTTGTTTTGCTATTGAAATTTGGGTGGCTATGCTGGAGGATTTGGTGTGTCATGGGTGGTGCTTAGGGATTTCAAATTTTTGGTTGTAGGATGGAGGATATCAAGATTGAGTTGTAAAGGTATAGTTCTATGGCGGATGATTCCTTCTGCAGTTTGTTGGTCCATCTGGCTCGTGATGAATAGTGGACATTCCAAAATCATGCAGAAGCAGCACATAAGGTCTATCTGAAAGACACAGAGATGTTGCTTTTGGGCTCACACCAACAAAGAATTTCAATTTACGAAGATGTGAGAGTTTAGCAAGGGATGGGGAAATATTGTATGGGATGATGTAATTACATAGTTTTTCTATCTAGGTTTCTATGGTCTTTGGGTCCCACCAGTTTTTCTATCTATGTTTCTATGATCTTTGGATCCAGGGGTGGGATGCTTTGCACAACCGTAGTTTTATCTTAATGTACTTTTTTGGGGTTATCTCAGCCCTAGTCATGAAATAAAATTTTCTTATAAAAAAGTCCCATCCATTTTATTGCAAATCCAACAATGGTGTTAGTTAGATCTCTCCCCACAATTAAAAGTGGTTGACAAAAGGACAGAAATTGCTGATTCTTCAGGTGTTTTTCTTGAGCCTCATCTTCTTTGGATCCTTAATGTTGCCGTTATCATCCCTAAAATGCTTCAAAGTTGAGCTTGACCTTCTCTCCATGCTGCTTCTTCTAGGATGGATCTCTTATTTTTTATTCTTTTTTCTTTATCAGCAATGGAATATATTTTATTAAAAAGGATGGAAGGAAAGTACAAAAGATTCATGATCAAATGCATGGATATCTTTGAAATCCTTATAGTAGAAGCTTACCTCGTCATAGGTAGCCTTATGCCTTCGAACAAGTCCAAGCACAAGTGGTCTAATTGGGAAACTCTTTTTGTTTTTTTCTTTCTCCGAATCCCCAACAGAATGCAAATGGAACTATCTTCCCACGATTTGCCCTTGTTGCAAAAAGCACCAGGCACTTCATGAAGTTAAAGATATCAAATAATCTGTTGAAGATAATGCTACCAATAAAAGGTGAAGTATAAGCACTAAAATATCTTTTTAAACATGTAAAGAACCAAGATGTCAGGTGATGAACATTCTCTTCAAATTTTCTATAAATTACACGGTTTTGTTGATTTGACTTCCCATGTAGTTGAAGTGGCCACACTTAAGATCTTATACCTTGTTTCCATTTACATGAAAAACCGACAGCAACATTTGACAAAACTGAAGCCCTCCACATATGGGGAGAAAGGAGACTACACCTCCCCCCTCCCAGCATACACACCAACACCTCAAAATGCCTTAGAGCATTCAAGTGAGGAACAAATCCCTAGGTCTCCGTGAAAATTCCCCCTCTGGAAAGGCAAAAAAGCTTTCTACTAAACTCAACCAAAGTTATATAATCTTTTTCAATCTGTGCTAAGAAATCAAACCACATGCTCAAATCCTGCGTAAGCTATGATACCGGTCTCCCTATCACCTATTGTAGAAGAACAACTATTAATAACATTCTTTTATGGGGACTTCACTATACAATCCTGGAAAATGTAAATACTTGCATAAAGTCTTGCAGAAACCTCTTCTTATCACCAAAGATGATCATAAATCTAACATCCTGGTAAAAGATGTTCATTGATTTTTTATCTATGCCACTATACGTCAAGGTACAAAATGTCGGTGTCAGTGGAAATGTTGGTCAAGCCAAAATAAGACATATATCGGAAATATCGGAAAGAAATATTGTAAAAATCGTGGAAACTTAGGAAGCATATTCTAATCTAACTACATATGCATAAGGAAACAATTGGATTCATTAGGAATGATAACTTATTTTATTATACTTGTATTTTAATATTCTTTAAAAGTACACATGCATACATAATGGTTGACAAACATATTATAATCTAACCGTA
>JAOXJP010200130.1:0-12087 GCA_025762735.1 Platanus orientalis
GCCTCTGGCAGGGCTCGGGCCTAGCTCAGGCCAATTTGAGGTTCGGGCTAGAGCCGGGCTCAGGCCGGCCCAGCCCATGCCCACCCCTAATCATTAGTAGGGGTGTCAAGAAGCCAAGCTTTGCCAAGCTCAACTCAGACTTGTTACACAAAGATCAAGCTTAAGCCCGACTCAAACTCGAGCTTGAAAGTTAAGCTTGGCTTGGCTTACTAAACAAGGTTAAAAGTGTCAAATTCAAAATCACATCAAGTGTTGGTCTCTTGGACACAAGTAACACTTGTTTTGGTCAAAGAAGATTTGCTCTCAGCTTTTTTAATCAAAGAAGATTTGCCTCCACCTCTCAAATTATTATTATTTTATGTATAAACTTGTAAATTATGTTTAATTCTTTGAATATGAAAAAAATAAGATGTTTGATTTGATTGATGTGATCTTAATAAAACAATAATTTTGTTTTTGCAAAAGACAAATAATTTATCTTTTATCTTTATTTAGTATAAATCAAATTAATCAAATATTTTTGTCTATAAGGTTCGTTGAATGAAGAACACTATGATTTTTTTTCCGATAAATAAGAACACTATGATTACTTAAATTAATACACAAATATTATGTTTTGTATTATGCATAAACATATTCAAGCCGGTTCAAATTCACTTAGCTAAATGAATTCAATTGGAGACTCAATTTCATCTTCTCGTGAAACAAGCTCCAAGAGCTAAGTTTGGTTTGCTCATTGACAGCCCTAGTCATTACAGATCATGGAAGAAGAAGGGTAATTATCACTTGAGCGGACCACTCATCTCCTCTTGAAGGATGGGGCTTCAAGCAGCAAAGATTCTAGGAGTTACAAAGTTGGTTATAGAAAGAAGCTCCCCTATAAGCCTTGAAGGGTTGCCATGAAAAGTTGGTTTTCTCATGATTCTTGACAAATTTATTTATTTATTTATTTGTTGGGATAAATCATTTTCAATCTATTTGGTTGTCAAGAATTAGAAATTCTTATTTTAAAAAAAAAATTCATGTAATTAACGATGTTCTTGTCTACTACCACAATATTATTTTCAAACAACTCTTTCCTAACATCCTCTCATTCTCATGAGAATTGTAACATATAACTTTTTCTTCTTAGCTTTTTGGCAACCAAACAAACATAGGAAGAGAAAAGAAAATTACAGATTTTTTCTTAAGAAAATTACAGATTTTTTCTTTTTCTTTTCATTTGTAATATTCTTTTCTGTCCTTTTCTATTCAATTCAAGGCAACCAGAGAGGGCCAAAAGCCATTTCCCTTTCCTGAGCTTTCCTTGAATGCCATCCTTGGATAATTTGCCATTGTAATTCTAACCGTACATGATTGCATAATAACTTTGATAAAGTCTCCTATTTGACACGAGGAGATCTTCAAACCCAAAATACAACTCAAATCCTCTTCTGATTGTTAAACTTCTGTTTAAGGTCTGTAGATTTCGGTGGACAACACATGGTGAAAAAAATCAAAGAAAATGAAAGAGTGAAGGGGGTTCTAATTATTTCTTCACATGTCAACCACCGAAATATGCAAAGCTTTAGCAGAAGTTTAACGATCAGGAGAGAATACCGAGGAGTCAAAACACATACGTGGGTCACACACCACCCTTCACGACTGGAGGAAATTTTGAGATAGAATTATCCTTTTATTTTGGGCTAATTTGATGCATGTAGTAGCGTAATGGAATGTTTGGGAAGGATGAAATTTCCATCCTCCCGTGGTTCATAATATTACTCACCTTTATCTTTTAATGGATTGATTCCTTATAAACATCTATAGTTTAAGCTAATTGATTGGACTTCAGATCAAACGCTTTAATATCTACGAAGAAAAAAAAAAAAAAAAAAAAAACGAAGAATAAAAACCGATAGTGTTTTTTCTTGGCTATCTTCCATGGAGATTTGCGGGATCATGAGGTCGGAACTCTAGAATTCATATATATGGGAGAAATCTCGTCCTCGAGGTAGAGCGATCTATGTCCTGATTTGTGATTACAGGCAATATGGCAATGCTTTTGTTGAATTTATTGTGCTTTTCTTTTCGTCTTTGATTAAGTTAGGGTGTTGATGATCTCAACCAATCTATCAGTTCATTTTGTTGTAATTAATTGTGCGTATTTGAAGATGAGAGAGTTCGACTTTTACTGATTAAGTTATTGAGTTGATGTCTGTTCGAATTAGCTTTCAATCAGTTTCTACTTTTTTTTTTTTTTGTAAAGATTTATTTTCGCATGATATCTAAACCATTCCAAGTATAAATGAATCATACATCTCAATATGATATTTGTGCAAGCCCTAGATATTCATGTGTTCAGGAACGTGCGTGTGAGCAATATATGTAAGTTGGCTTACATATTACATTTATGTAATCCTGTTGCTACTAAAGTCAAACAAACATTTAGGGATGATTTTTTTTTTATGCAACTGTGTTTAAATCCATTCGTTGCTTATATTATGTGCTGCTCCCATATAATTGGGGAAGAAATTCTTATGAAATCATGTTTGCTAGAGCTCTGTATGGTCTCCATTCCCACTTCTTTGGCCGTTATAGCATGTCATCTTACTGTTTCTTCATCACCACTTGATTTACAGAAACAGATGTCATTGATGCAAGGGTTGTGATAGAACCCTAGTTCTATCAATAAAAGAAAATAAAGAAAAAAGCTAGAAAAAAGAGAATTAGTGATCTCTTCAAGGGATCAGACCTCTAAAGCCTTAAAGGCAAATATTATTTCTTCCTTGATATCAATTAGTACATAGACTTATAATAATATAGCCATCTAGTAGTAGAAAAGGAAATAGCAAGTAAGGTAAAACAACTCACATGACAATCACAGTGTCCCATAACAGACGCATTCTACCTAAATAGGAATAACATAAATGGAAAAAAAAATAGAAAAGGAAGGAGGGGGGAGGGAATTTGGCAAGCGATCTTATCATTCTCCCACCCTTAAAAAAATCAACCTTGTCCAATGCACAAGAACCTTAGTCACTGCCTTATTATGCCGTTTCACAAATTTTCGATCTAAAATTGTACACTGCTGAATTTCACTTCCTTGTTAGACGACACGTCAGGTAATTGATTTTGAATAATAATCTAATCTCCAAATTTCTTTTTGAGGCATGAGACAAGGAACATCTGATGTATTTTTGACCTGATTGGACGATTCAACTGATAAACAATAGCTCCTATTTGTTCTATAGCCTTAAAAGGTCTATAAAAGCGAGGAGATAGTCTTATCGAAGCCCGAACACTAATGAAAGTTTGCCGATAGGGTTGTAGATACAAAAAAACCTAATCACCAACTTGAAATTCTTGCTTAATACAATGTTTGTCTGCTTGTTGCTTTATATGAGCTTATGCCTCATGTGAGTTATCTTTGAGGAGTCGAAGAACATGGTTTTTATCTTGAATATCGCAATCAACTTGGTGCACAGATGATGAACCATGTGAAGTGTGAAGTGATGAGAGGGGGACCTCGTCCGTGCACTACCTCAAATAGTGTTTTCTTGGTTGCTGAGTGATAAGTAATGTTATACCACCATTCTGCACATGGAAGACAACAAACCCATTCTTTTGGTTGGTCTCTTGTATAGCATCACAATTAATTCCTCAAGCATTGGTTAACCACTTCAGTCTGCCCATTAGTCTGAGGATGATAAATAGTGTTTATGTTTAATTGAGTTCCTTGTAAGCAAAAAGTTCTTGCCAAAACTTGTTAAAATGGGGTCCCTATCACTAACAATAGAACTCATCATGCAGTATAATTTGAAGATGTTATCAATGAAGACCTGAGCAACAATAGATGCAACATAGGGATGTGATAATGGGCAAAATTGTGCATATTTAGTAAGATGATCTACAATCACAAAGATTGCATTCTTCCCATGCGAGGTTGGTAGGGCATCCACAAAATCCATAGAGATGTTTGTTCAAACCTGAGTTGGAATAGACAATGGTTGAAGTAGGTCTGAACTGGTTACGGTCTCACCTTTATTTCACTAATACACATCACATTTGTCCACAAAGCACTTAATCTCCTTTTTCATTATGCGCTAGTAAAATCTATGTGAAATGCGTTTATATTTGCAAAGGAACCTGGAGTGACCAGCAGATGGAGAGGAATGTAACTCTTGAAGTAATGTGAGTTTTCGAGCAGACTTGACAATCAATACAATTACATAGCAACCTGGATATAATGGTATGTTGAACCTGTTCCAAAATATGAGACAAAGCTTCTGCTACCACATTATCAACACCCTTTTTGTAGATAATCTCATAGTCATAACTCAGTAACTTGGAGACCTATCTTTGTTGTTCCATAGAAGAAATTCATTTGTTCTAATATATACTTCAAACTTTTGTGATCAGTCCAGATTTGAAAATGATGGCCAATGATGTATGGTCTCCACTTTTGAATTGCATGAACTATAGCCATCATCTCCTTGTTATATACAGACCACTGTTGGTGCAAGGGTGACAATGCCTTGCTAGTGAAGGCCAAAGGACGACCCTCCTGCATCAACACTCCTCTAATTCCTATTTCAGAGGCATCACATTCTAGCACAAATACCTTGTTGAAGTCAAGTAATGTAAGTATAGGAGTGGTTGGCATTGCTTTCTTTAATATTTCAAATGCTTCTTCAACTTCTACCCCCCATTTAAATGCATCTTTTCGTAATAAGGTTGTTAATGGAGCACTGATTTTGCCATAGTTCTTTACAAAATTGCAATAATAGCCAGTTAATCCAAGAAAACCCCGCAGTGCCTTAATTTTTTTTTTTTTGTATAGATCATTCTTCCATGGCCTTGATCTTTGAGGGATCTGCTGCCACTCCTTCCTTGGAAATAATATGGTCCATGTACTCTATTTCGGATTTTCTGAAGCTATATTTTGACTTTTTAACAAACAAACAATGCTCCTGCAAGAGGGTGAGAGTTACATGAAGATGATGTAAATGATCCTCCAATGATGAACTGAACATAAGGATATCATAAAAAAATACCAGAACAAACTTACGGAGATAAGGATGAAAGATGTCATTTATCAGACTCTGAAATGCTGATGGAGCATTTGTTAATCCGAAGGGCATCACTAAAAATTCATAGTGGCCATCATGGGTCTAAAACGCAGTCTTTGGGATGTCCTCTATGTAAACATGAATCTAATGAAATTCTGAGCGAAGATCCAATTTAGAGAAAAATTGGGCACCTCCGAACTCATCAAACAATTCATCTACTACTGGAATATGATATTTTTCTTTGACAATGATCCGGTTCAAAGCTCGATAATCAACACACATGCGCCACGTTTCATCCTTCTTCCGAATAAGGAGCATTGGGGATGAGTGTGGACTAATATTAGGCCAAATAATCCCTACTTCAAGCATCTCCTTAGTTATCTTTTCGATCTCAGTCTTTTGGATATACAGATAATGATAAGGCCGGACAATTACAGGGCCGCTACCTGAAATAGAGGAATGTGGTGATCATGGGATCGTCGTGGCCGTAATCCCTTAGGTTCCTCGAAAACATCAGAGAACTCTGATAGAAGTGGCTTCAGGATGTATAACTCTGTATGAGAAGACCGTGAACTCTCCAGCCATCTTAATTGTATAAGAAAAATATCACATCCCTTCCGAAGAATCTGCTCCATTTGGTGATTACTGACTGTCGTTACACTATCATCTTTTCCCTTGATAGTCATATTCTTCCCATTCAACGAAAACTGCATAAAAAGTGTTGAAAAAGTCCAGGTAATATCCCCTGAAGTATGTGACCATTGAGCCCTCAACACCAAATCACACCCTTCCAATGGTAATAAAAATAAATCAGTAGAAAATCCTTGATTTTGTACAAAGATCTTCACATTAGGACATTTCCTGACACTAGTTAAGGAGACCATATGCTACCTTAACCTCAAATTTGTCGGACTACTCAACAAGACAAGAGAGTTTCTTGACAATTTTGACATCAAAAAATTATTAATACTACCCGAGTCAATTAAAATCATCAAGGGTTGGTTTTTAATATATCCTCAGACTCTCATAATTTGTGGGGTGGAATAACCAGCTAAAACATGTATAAAAATAGCCATAATATCATCATTACCTTCTTGATCGATTTCCTCCGAATTTGATTTATCGTTGTTTTCATCTTCTTCATCAGGGTTGCCTGTAGGTTCAATCATCAAAAGTCGCCTCTGCTTGCAAAGATGACCCATTTGCCACTTTTCATCACAGTGCCAACATAGGCCTCTTGTTGTTCGCTCATTGAGTTCCTCAAGTGTTAGTCGTTTCACAGGTGTATTATGACTACTAGCATTCATTGGTTTTTCTCGAGACGATTTGGAGTTATGACTATCTGAGTCCTTGTGCACTCGTTGACTATCCTTGTTAAGTTTTTCCTCTTGTAATCAAGCATAAGAGATAGTCGTTGACATAGTGCGACGTTTGTACATCTTGACTTCCCGTTTAATGTTTGGATGAAGTCCCGCTACAAACGTCCCACCAATTGAGGTTCTAACCAGTCTCGAGCCCCATTGGATAGCTGTTCAAAACGACATTGATACTCTGAGACAATCGTTGTTTGCTGTATTTTTACTAACTCACCATGCACATCTTCATATCCCGAAGGGCCAAACCACATCATCAAAGCCTCCACAAATTCTCTCTAAGTTGGAACTCCGTGTAAACTTGCCTCAAACCAATCGTACTATTGAATAACATCACCTTCAAGATTTATTGAGGCGATTGTGACCATATGGTCTTCTACAACTTGATGATACTGGAAATATCGTTATGCTCTAGACACCCAGCCAATTAGATCCATACAATCCCATCGTGGAAACTCTATTCTTATGCAAGGAAAATTTTGATCTCTGTCAGCATATCCTCCTCGGTTATCTCCTTCGTTGATACGGCGATTGCAAAGAGTTGTGGTGTTTTGTTCGTTCTGCTCTGATGTAGGCTGTTTTTACACAAGCATGGATTTCATGTTTTCTTCCAAGGCCCCCAGTCTTTCCTTTACAGCCACGGCTTGGTCATCTATTGACATCATGCTTTGTTTTTCCACAGACATAGAATAAGCTTTGAGATCAATAATGCCACACATTTTCTTTTGAAATCGTGTGAGTGACATTCACTAGGAATACCGCTTTGATACCAAGATGATAGAACCCTAGTTCTATCAATAAAAAGAAAATAAAGAAATAAGCCAAAAAAAGAGAGAAGTAGTGATCTCTTCAAGGGGATCAAACCTCCAAAGCTTGAAATACAAATGTTATTTCTTCCTTGATATCAATTAGTCTATAGACTTACAATAATATAGTATCTAGTAGTAGAAAAGGAAATAGCAAGAAAGGTAAAACAACTCACACGACAATCACAACATCCCATAATGGACGTGTTCTACCTAAATAGGAATAATATAAAGGGAAACAAAAATAAAAGAAGGAAGGAGGGGGGGGGGATTGGCAAACGATCGTATCAGGTTGTTTGGGAGAGTTGTTGTTTCAAGAACAAGTGGTGCCTTGTGCTTTTAGACCAATGGTTTACCGGGAAGGGAGGATTTGGTTATTTATTTTTGAGTTTCTTTTTTATTCTTAAGAGCTAATGCAAATTTGTTCTAAGAAGAGGAGAACAAGGAAACAACAGTTCACCATGGTAGTGAAAACGGAAGCCAGAAACCGAAAAGAAGTATGCTATACGAAATCACTCCAAAAAGAAATCACTCCAACTCATCAAAAGAATTCCATTCAAAAAGTAAGAAGTTAATAATAAAGAAGACTACCCGACAACGTTTATCTTAAAAAATTCTTTTATTCCTTTCCTTTCAAACGCCATATGAATTTAGGGATACCTTCCAAATCCCTTATCCACTAAGTGGAGATAATGTCCCTGAACTTGTTTTGGAAGGACCAAGTCAAATTGAGATGAGAGAGAATGGTAGCTCAAATATTGCGAGCCATCAAGCAATGAAAAAAATTTGGTCCACTGATTTCTCTTGCCTCATAAATAGCATATCCCTATCACCTAGATCAATAATTTTGGTTGGGCATGCTCATTGAATTTAGTGCCAACTAACCCGAATCTGATTTGTTTTAGAAGAACTTGGCTACCCCACTTGAAACCTATACATCCTTTCCCAGTTTTGATTTGCATACTATGATTCAATTCTCAACCCGGCCCATTGCCCCCTATTTTGGTTAAGTTGGATGGTGATTTGTGAGATGGTTGAATGCGTAGTTGCAGGGAAGCTTGGTACAAGGTGGGAAGCTTGTTTGGTAAGCTAATTCCATTCCGCTTCTCTAAGTAGCGGGAAACATGTTTCCCACGTTTGAGAAGCATGGGTGAAATAAGTGAAAGCTATTTAGGGAAATGAGTAGAAACCTCTAAAGAAGTGAGTAGAAACGTTTGGAGAGTCAATTGGAAAACGATCCAAGAAATAATATTGTATTTTATTTAATGTAAATCCTATGTTGTTGGCATTGAATAAAATATTATCTATGAGATTTAGTAATGATTATGTAGTAAAAAAATTATTGTTTATATTATTTTATTCCAATCTAATAAAAGAGATTCGAATCTGGTTTATATAAGGACTTCTATAGTTTGACTCTAAGATGTTAGTCATCTACAAAACAATCTTTATGCATGTTAAAATCTAAGACATGGCTGGCCATACTAATAACGAGTGGTTTGCATATGAATTTATATGTCATGATTCTTTGTTACTTACATAGTATAGGTTTTAGGTTTTTTAGTACTTTATCAAGATTATTTACTTTATTGTATTGTAGTTAAAATTATTAGTTGTAACTTATTGTTATTTACTTTATTATTGTTTTTTGATTTTCGCATTCCAAGGATTTATTGAGCTTTGCTTCTCGTTTCTCGCTTTGGTGATTATGGTTGAATGCATGGATACTTTGAATTGGTTTCCTCTCTTCCAATTCAAATATATAGAAGATAATTTCCTTTTAGTGTTAATAGGGGTTTATAGTAAGATGAGCATTGAAACTCCTTTTGGGACAACCTTGTTTCAACTCAAATGATCTGGTGATTCTTTTGGTTTTATTCTCATTCAATTTCCCATGGAAAAGAGGAGGGAGGTTGGTTTAATCACTATAGTACAAGCAGCTTTACAAAATTTATGGTGATGAATGTGTTTTAAGACGTATTCCTTCTTTCACTTGGTCCAATCTTCATGATAATTTACTGTGTTGTAAGCTCGATAGGTTTCTTATTCCTATGCAATGAGGAGGTACATTTGATAAGCTAATTCAATAAACCATCCTATGAATGGTGTTGAATTATAATTCGGTTATATATCAAAGATATTGACAAAGGAGTAACCCCTTTTTGATTTGAGACACATGGATCTCTGATCTAGGTTTAAATAGGAGGGGGGAAATGATGGGTGGAGTGCTTTTTGAGTTGGTGAGAAGGATGCCATTTTATTTGGAAGCTGCCGTTTTGTCAAATATGAACTTAAAGTCTGGAATGAAATAATTTTGGTTTTATTAGTTAGTCAATGTAACATTTTGGAGAAAACTTACTATTGGTAAAATTAAGAGGTCTAAAGACTCTAAACCCTTGGGAAGAATATTAAATAAATAAACACTTTGAAGGTTGTTTGAGGGAATTCGTAAAGGAAAATAAATTTGTTTGGCACAAAAACCTTGTATTTAATGAATAAGGGGAGAGGTGTTGATGCTCTTTTTTTCATCTTGTAGCGAACAAAAGAAAAAATAACTACATTTTGGAGCTTGAAGATTAGGGGTAATTTTGGATTACTAGGGGATGTTGAACAGGAGTTCATTAATTACTTTACCAACCTAAATTTGTTGAATTGCCAAAGGAGACACATTATTGAAAGCCTTGATTTGGGATATATTGATGATCAAGTGGTGGTTTGTGTTTGGTAGCTTTTGGCTTCTTTGTATTTTCCTTCCTTTTTTCTTTCTTTTTAATATATTCTTTGGTATTCATAAAAAAAAATAAAAAAAAATCAAGTGGGGTGGTTTCCAAAGTGGACGATTTGGGACACAGATGAGCCCATATTCAAATTTCTGGGCGTGGAAAATCAATATTTGGAACCTATCATATCCACTGTAGCATACCCCAGAAAAAAACCCATGCATTTGTGGTTCCACTAGTTTTAGTAGTTGTTTAATTGTCGCTCTTGTTTCTTTTTTTGTTTTTTTGGAAGTTCAATCCTTATTTGATTTGATTTGATTTAGTTTTTAAGTTAGCCTAGGAGTCCTACTTGTAGACTTGTAGTGCGGCAGTTTTAGAAGATGAAAGCCCTATACTTGTCAAAAAAAGGAAAAGAAAGTGAGTCCCATTTTCGTCATTTTTCTTTAGGTCTTATTTTTGGAGTTTCAAAACTTACCCATTTAACTTGTCTTTGATGTTAGTTGAAAGGTTATTCAGTTTATATCCAACACTCCAAGATCATATGAATTTGTTGTACTATTGGGAAGTTATGGCCAGAATACTAGCAGAGTATCATTTTGTGATGGGATTATCTATTTTAGAGTTATGCATGGGAAAGTTTGAGAAGGAGTTAAGTAGCGAATGTAGTAGTTTAACAGAAAATAAAATAAGCTTTACAAGGACTCAATTTTGACTAGGGATAATTTAGGTTTTTTTAGTAAAAGGGTGTGGTTGTAATAGGGCTAAAAGCCAAGGTCCAAAGAGGGGTTTTTATGGGCTGGTCGTCTTTAGTGGTTTTTTCTTTTAGTGGGAAGCTTAGTCAACACATGGTCCCCACTTTGTTAGCTGGTCGACAGCCCCATATTTCTCTAGTTTTAGGAGTCTTTAGTTATTGGAAAGATTTGGTCAACAAGTCTTAGATATTAGAAGTTTCTATTATTAGCGGGTTTTTTAATTCTTTAAGTTGTAAGCCTATAAAAGGCACCCCCAACGATTTAGGCAATGAAGATGAATTAATTTGAATTTGAATTGGGTTTTCCGAAGTGGACGTGTATCCCTTTCCCTTCCCCTCCTCGATCAGGGTTGCAGAAGTTAGGCTCCCCTTCTTCTTTCTCCTTCTTCCTGTCTTATTCTCCACCTTCTTTCTATCTTCTCCCATCCTCTATTTTCTACCCCATTCCCCTCAATATCCTGATTATTATTCTTGGAATTGTTGTGCGACACGTAATCAAGAGAACTCAAGTTGAAGGGCTGTTACACAAACCTGGAGATCAGAGATTCAGCAAAGCTACATAAGAGCAGGTTGTGCCTATCAATCTCCACAAAAGTTCTTGAGATTAATCAGGTTTGTGATTAAGTCTTTCTTCTTTACTCCTAGAATTTCCACAAACTAATTCCCATAAACCTTTTAAGTTTAAAATTTTTGTTTTGGAATCCATAAGTTCATAAACCAGAATTTTTTGGGTAGTATAAGCTTCAAAATTGCCCTCCTAGTTTTCTCTTTCCCCCAGTTGTTTTGTAGGGATTTATTCCCCTAAGGGTCCCCTACAAAACCCCCAAGATTTCACTTTGAATCCCTTGTAGATTGGAAAGTTCTATCTCAAGATTCTCCACCAGTTCATGGAAAACCTCCATTAAAGAATCTTTGAAGGTCTGAAATTTCATGATTTCATATAGCAAATCAATTCCAAAATTCATGAAATTTTGAGCTTAAGACCCTCATATAAGTCATAATTTACCTATAAAATTTGATAATTTTTTGATGCACGACTGGGGGTATTCTAGTAATTTCACACATTCTATACAGAAATTCCATATTTTCCCTTTTGGGTTCCTTCTTCCCCTTTTCTCCTCCTTTCCTAATATAAATTCTTCTAAATCTTTCTCCTTACTTTCCTTCTTCAATTCTTATATTTTTTCGAAAGTTTGATAAATTGAGTGTTTAAATTTGAATCTTGGGAGTTTAATTTTGCTCTTGTTTCCACTACATCTGACGCAGCGGAATAGCAAGGAGAAGAACACGTCGCCTTCTTTGTTTGAAATTCCTTCTTCAATTCTTATATTTTTTCGAAAGTTTGATAAATTGAGTGTTTAAATTTGAATCTTGGGAGTTTAATTT